>OY986970.1:13767703-13950657 GCA_963920575.1 Narthecium ossifragum
CACAAAGCAGTAAACAATAAGCATGATAAGCAGCATGTTAAGCCCCAAGGGCAAAACCGTCAAAACCACGTATATGCACAACCCCGTGGGCAAAACAGCACTTAAAACGAGTAGAAACCCTCTCTGCACCGAAGGAGATCGATCTCATATAGCAATGAGATCGATCTGCTTCGAGGCTAGAAGCACCCGTCCTGGTCACCCCAACGGGATCGATCTCCACCCATATGAAGATCGATCTCGTATGTGACCCTTGACGTTCCGACGCCAACCGCCAAGAGATCGATCTCCCTCCCAGGGAGATCGCTCTCGCTCGGGCGGAGCGTGCCACCCCAAACGAGATCGATCTCATCCCATGAGATCGATCTGGATTGGGTTCACCGGCGGTCGGACGGCGAAGAATACCGCCGGAAACCTCAACCACACCTCACCAAACTAGGTGGCCTGGTAGATCCAAGTGCCACGAAGCTCCTCAAGGCTTCAAAACCGGAAAACATCAACTTCACAAGAAGATCTATCGAATTCAAAACCGGATTTCAAACCCTCAAAAGCAACCGGAGTCTTTGAGTAAGAACCCTACCTCCACAAAGCTGCTTCGATCCACGAAGCCTAGCCTAGGATCTTCCTCACGCCATCACGGTTCCAACGAGCCTTCAAGCTCCGAGAACTGTGGCCGGAGGAGGGAGAACGGAGGAGGAAAGGGAGCTGCCGGAACAGGGGAAGAAAACAGAGCCGGGGAAAGAAGAAGGGAGAAGCGGAAGAAAGGAAGGAAGAGGTGAAGGGAATAAGGCCGGGGAAAAGCCGGCAAAGGCGGGGGAAAGGCGAAGGAGGGGAATAAAAGTCTCCCCTCCCCTGACAGGGGAAGCGACGGCCATCGCCGTGGCCATCCTTCGAACGCCACCGCCAACGACTTCCAGGCACAGAGAGATCGATCTCCATGCCAGGCAGATCGATCTCCATTGCCCAGAATGGCAACCTTGGGCTGAGGCCCAAGCCCAAGCCCAGAACTTCCGATCCCGGGTCCACCTAACCTTTCTAAACAAACACAAGCACCAAACAAGGTCTGTGTGTGCACACCCAGTGTGAAACGACCGCCAAGGCGCAATTTCCCAAATTTCCCTTGGGTCAACAACAAGCCAAAGGAAAAAGAGGGGCGGGTCCTCACATCGAGAGATACCTTTAGGGTTTTAGGAGAAGGATTCGACGAGGAAGGCAAAGACTAAAGGAGGAGACGGATGAGAAGAGGGATACCTTGCAACTCCTCTAGGGTTGGTTGGCTTCTCTTGGAGATCCAAACCTTGGAGAACGTGGTGGAGGGAGACACAGCAGCCAAGGGGGGTCACCGGTGATGGGGACGTGTACTGTAGATGGCAGCTACGGACGGCGATGGATGGTGGGCGGCTGGTGGAGAGATAATCCGGCAGTAGAGAGAGATGAAGGTGGCTGGTGGATTTATGTGGAAACGAGGGTTACAACTACTCCTATATTACTTCTACTCCTAGGATTTATCTCTACTAAATAATAACTCCATTAAATTCGTCCATGTATAAAAACCCTAATACAAGCTATACAGGTCCTTTTATAAAACCTCAAGAGAGTTCTACTACAACCTGAATACCTTCTTGCTTGGACAGCAAGTAAAAGACTCTTACTAATTCAACTCAAACTGACTCTTAATAACCAGGAATGAACTAATTAAGCTAGTGAGTTGACTCAACCAAAACTAGGACTCAATTAAATAGAAACTGGCTAAACACAAACTGAACTCAAACTAGGAAATCAACTAGGAAAGCAATTAAGACTCAACGAAGGAAATAACCAAGTAAGGCCGGCTTGGCTAAGCCACCTCATGGGTCATGGGTCCATCTTGGGTCCACCCTTGCTTGAGCTTGGTCTTGGAACTGGTTCAGCTCTGATTTGGCCCTAAGGCTAGCTTGGCTCAACCTGCTCCAAAGGACTTGGTTGTAGCCAGCTCCTTGGTGTTGGCCTGTGCAGGCAAGGATATGGGTCCCTTCTTGGATTGGCTCAGTTGGTCCTCGTATCATCCCCTCTCCCTTCGAAATTGGCCTTGTCCTCAAGGCCTGAATTTGCTGAGGGAAAAGGCTCTGCTCCTATCGGACCCGAGTGACCTGGCTGGACCACAAGTGTAGTTGTGGGCTCAGAGGTGAAAATCCTGGTCGCACCCATGGTGGATCAGGTGGTAATGGGGCCACTGAATCAGGAGGCCATACAGCTGGTCTGGAAGAAGGGAATTGAAGTGCCGGGGTATCTGGGGGTCGCTGGAACTCCAAGAAGTAAAGGATGGCTGTAGATCGGTGGTTGTGCATGTGGCTGTGCATAGTCATCGTCTGTCGTCTGGGGTCGAAGACTAGATCAACTCGAATTGAGTCCTCCCAATGTGGAAGTAGACTCAATATGGCAGCTAGATACGGTGGAGAATAGTTGAGCTTGGGGCTCTCTCTGCTTTGCTCCAAAGGGATCATCACGGCTCCAGCTTCAACATCAGTCCTCATGGTCAGAGTCGACAAAGTTGTTCTGAAACTTCGAGTGGTTGATGGTTGCTGGGCGATGCTCTTGGATCTGGTCAGTTGGAAGAGGGCAACCGAATAAGGAGAGAAACTCCTTGGATAGTTGAGATCGATCATGGGATGCTTGATCAGATGTCGATAATGTGTATAGGTCATCCAGAATCTGGTCTGATCTTGCTGAAGTTTGGAATTTGGCCTGACCAATTCTGATTGGCTGAACTTTCCTGGACTTGCCCGGTTAAGATCACACCTAACTGGATTGATTCTAGCTGAATCCAACTGAGTCTGACTTAGCCTGATCTGGTCTGGATCTGGTCTTGATGGGATTTGGTTGGTGGAGCCAAATCTAGTTGAGCTTGGATTGAATCTGTCCAAGTCTTGTCGGCTGGAAATCGAAAGAGATCTGGCAGCTGGAAGTGGCCGAAACTCAATCGCCGGTGAGGGATGCTCGTCGGAATTCCAATCCCATGGAGAAGAGGTAGTGAGAGGATGGGGGTTCGACCCAATGGAGTGAATCTGGATGGGTGTCGGTTCTGGTGGTTGGGGTTTGGAGCCGGGCTTGGTAATGTCGAGGAAGGGTTCAAGAGGTTTAGGGGACGGCCTTTGTTGCCCTAGGAGATCCTTCAGTGGGCTGTGGAGGAGGTCATGGTAGTCTTGGGCAGAGGTAGACTGTGACTTCCTTGAGGTTTGTCGCCTGAGTCGGGGAAGATGGAGTTGGGAGCCGGTAGGTTTGTACATAGAAGGGCTATGGGAGGAGAGGTTGGGTGGCTGTGAGGAGGACCTTGGGGAAGATTACATGGTGTGTGGAGGGCTTGAACTAAGATGAGGTCGGTGGCTGCGGCTTCATGGATGGTGGGTAGAACGCTGGAGATGACAATCGACAATGGGGATGGTAAAGGAAGGGACGTGGGTTTGTAGGGAGAAAGAGGGTGGCCTTGGTTGGTGACGGAAGCTGCCAAAGAGGAATTGCAGGTGGGAAGGTAGGGTTTGGATGAGGGGAATAACGAAGGAGATGATGGCAGGATGTTGACTGGGCTAGGATGTGGTGTGGTTGGGTAAGGGGCCAGCGAGTGTTGTTCATGGTTTGGGTCATGGGGGAGCTTGTGGGTAAGTGGAGTATGAGGAGGGCAATAGTGGGGTTGTGGAGGAAGCGGAGTCGGAATCGTATGAAGAGTCGTAATTCAGGTTGAACTGGGGTTAGGTTCCTCAATCCAAGTGGCAGCCGGACTCCGAGTTTGACTAGGGTTCTTAGTTGGAGTAGGATTTGTAATCCTAGTCCCAGTAGGATTTGGAGTCCTAGTCCCGGTAGGATTTGGAGTCCTAGTCCCAGAAGGAATTGGTGTCCAAGTCATGCCCGAAGACCAGTCGGTGTTTTCCGGGGTGGGTTGGTTGTCCGATGAAGGTAAGGCCTGATGAGGAGGTGGTGTATTGTAGGGAGGATAAGGGTTGTACGGTGCACAGGGAAAAGGTAGAGGCTGATAAGGAGGTGGTGTATTGTAGGGAGGAAAAGGGTTGTACGGTGCATAGGGAGGGGGCGTAGGCTGTTGGTAGGGAGGTGGGTGATAGGTCGGATATAGGGGCTGATGTGGTGGTGGGGGAAGGGTAGTGGGGCCAGGTATAGGCAGGGGTTGAACCGGATGGGTAGTAAACTGGTTAGGAGTAATTGGACCTGATCCAACTAGGACATAGTTGGGGATATGGCCGGTTCCTCCTTGGATAGGGACGGCTCCATGGCAAGCTCTAGGGAAAGTAGGGTTAGGGTTAGGGTTCTCACCTTGCCTTCCTACAGATCCTAGATTCCACGTTTGCATCTGCAACGCCATGGAAGCTACGGATTCAGAGAGTCCTTGCATAAGAGCTCGGGTCTTGTGCTGCTATGCACGTAAGGACAGC
The DNA here is from genome assembly GCA_963920575.1 of Narthecium ossifragum. Classification (NCBI taxonomy): domain Eukaryota; kingdom Viridiplantae; phylum Streptophyta; class Magnoliopsida; order Dioscoreales; family Nartheciaceae; genus Narthecium; species Narthecium ossifragum. The sequence goes on from OY986970.1 coordinate 13,772,122, forward strand.
GACGCCCTGTTGAGGCCTGCGATCAATTCGTAGGTTACGGGAAGATCCCGCTCCTAGGGAGCACTTGTAGGGGTTGCTCCTGCCATGTGGACTTTTTTCGAAAGGATTCCGGGTGGCACAGGTAGGAGGAAAGAGCTATGATACCAAGTTATTATGATGCACCTTCTATAGGGCTTTCGTACCTGGTCTCTTGCCTTGTCTTAGATCCTCTTTAGGATCTATGGCTAGGTCGAGAGATTATTTTAGGGTTTTAGGAGAAGTATTCGATGAGGAAGGCGAAGACTAGAGGAGGAGACGGATGAGAAGAGGGATACCTTGCAGCTCCTCTAAGGTTGGCTGGCTTCTCTTGGAGATCCTAGCCTTGGAGAACGTGGTGGAGGGAGGCACAGCAGCCAAGGGGGTCGCCGGTGATGGGGACGTGTACTGTAGATAGCAGCGGCGGACGGCGATGGATGGTGGCCGGCTGGTGGAGAGATAATCCGGCAGTAGAGAGAGATGAAGGTGGCTGGTAGATTTCTGTGGAAACTAGGGTTACAAGCTACTCCTATATTACTTCTACTCCTATGATTTATCTCTACTAAATAATAACTCCATTAAATTCGTCCATGCATAAAAACCCTAATACAAGCTATAGAGGTCCTTTTATAGAGGCCTCAAGAGAGTTCTACTACAAGCTGAATACCTTCTTGCTTGGACAGCAAGCAAAAGACTCTTACTAATTCAACTCAAACTGACTCCTAATAACCAGGAATGAACTAAGTAAGCTAGTGACTTGACTCAACCCAAAACTAGGACTCAATTAAATAGAAACTGGCTAAGCACAAACTGAGCTCAAACTAGGAAATCAACTAGGAAAGCAATTAAGACTCAACGAAGGAAATAACCAAGTAAGGCCGGCTTGGCTAAGCCACCTCATGGGTCATGGGTCCATCATGGGTCCACCCATGCTTGAGCTTGGTCTTAGAACTGGTTCAGCTCTGATTTGGCCCTAAGGCTAGCTGCTCAACCTGCTCCAAAGGACCTGGTTGCTCAGTTGGTGTTGGCCTGCCCAAGCAAGGACGTGGGTCCCTTCTTGGATTGGCTCAGTTGGTTATCGTATCAAAAACCCTTCCCCGGCCTCCATAGACCAGATCTCGACCTTCCTTGACCGTTTTCGGCCCTCGCCGAGCTCCCCGTAATCCCCGATGCCGGCCAACCGAAATGTCACCGCCGTTTCCTCAGGCCTTGGATCCAGTCCGGTTTAGCGAAGCCACTTAACAATCCAATTCCTCAATCAACTTGAATCTGACGCAGCCCAACCACTTGACTCAGCCACTTAATCTAGACCCAACCCAATCAATGCTGGTCAACCTGATCGAGATCAACTCAAACTTGACCCAGTCAAGTCCTATCCCAATTAGGCCTAGCCAGATCTGGACTAGCTGAAGCCAGACTTGATCAAGCTTACCAAATCCAGCCAATCAAGTCCGATTAGACTCAATTCTGATCAAGTGGAGTAGCTAAGACCCGATATGAGAGGATTGCGAGTAGACCGCTCGAATCACAACACTACTCTTGGGACATAACGAAAATGATCTAGGAGAACCATTGCAGATATTATTTTTGGAGCCACCCGTGCCATCCAATCGATCCCCAAATGCTCCTTCCGCACTGCCCCTGATACCCCTAGATGCATCAAGAGATCGACCCGGGTTCTCGCCACCGAGTCCAGAGCTACCAATGCATGTCAGTCCGGTCCAACCGCATAAAGCCTTCTTTCCTCACTTCAATTGTTGGCCACGCCCAGAAGAGGACCCCGAACGGTTTGGCCTCTTTCCTAGTTTGGATTGGACTTCTCTAGTTCAAACTAGAGTTAGATAATTAAATTTATTATTAGTTTAAGTCTTTCATATTTAATTGAGTCCTAGTTGTTATTTGCTTTCCTAGTTGGTTATTTGCTTGTTAGGAATTAATTAAGAGTCCTAGTTGAGTTAGGAAGTGGTTATTCCTTCTTATCTAAGTTGATAATTGAGTTTGAGTATGGAAGCCTTAATTAAGCAAGGGGGTTTTCTGCTAAGATTAGGATTTGGTCGAAGCCTCTATAAAAGGGCCTCAGTAGCTACGTATGAAGATCGACGTCATGCTTTTGAAAGATTTTACGAATAAAGTAGAGATTAGTTTAAGAGTAGCTTCTCATAGAGTAATGGCTTAATCCTCTAGTTTGGATTATTCAAAGGTTAGTTCTCCATCAGGAACTATCAAAAGGCTGAGATCTCTTCCCCAAGAATTCTCTTCAACCGACATCCACCGATCTACCTTCTCCCTCGCCAGCCACTTCTCCGCAGCCGACATCGCCTCCGCCCCATCGGTATTCCCCTCACCTCCACCTTCATCTTCTCTCTCTCCACGTTCTTTTCTTTCTCGACCATGTCAGCGCCACGTGATCACCCTCTACCATGACATCATCTTCTCCTTCCTTCTCTCTTCTCTCTCGTGCCCGAACCCTAGCCACCTCACCGCAGACCACCTTCATCCAGCCCTCTCCAACCACCCCTGTCGCTACCTAAACCCGCCATAACCTTCCCCTTGACCCCACGATCTCATCCATCTTCTTCCAGCCGCCCTTCATCTCCTCCGGCGACCTCCATGTTGCCCCACAACCTGGCAGCCAGTCCTCATCCCCATATCTTCCTCGATCTCTCTAAACCACCCCCAAACTTCCCTAGCCCTTCTCTTTGGTCCTCTCTGATGCCCTAAACTCCTCACAAGCCCTCACCGTCGTCCCCGACACCGACCTACTCTAAGCACCGTCACCGACCTCTCCAGATCCACCATCCCTACCACTCCTCTGGGCAATCCGAGCCGTTGGATCTCTCCGCATCGACCTGCGACCGCTCATGCCGGTATCCTGACCGCCGACAACTGCCCCGCGCCGGCGATCCACCTCAGGCAATCCTCAGCCATCGGATACACCCTTGACCAATTCAAACCAGACTTGACTAGATCAGCCAAGCCACTTGACCGGTTCAGCGAAGCCACTTAACCCAATCCGAGCCAGATTCAATTCCTTGAGCCAATCAACCAATCCATTTCAGATTAGGCTCAATTAAGATAGCATATGAGTAGACTGCTCATATCACATGGTATGGATCTTTGGATGTTGGGTTTTGGTTTAGATCGGATTGTTGTGAGTTGTTTGAATTTATTCTTCTTTGTATCGATTGTTTCTCCTCTCTGTTTTTGGGTTTAGTAGATGAAATGCCTTGTGTTTTTTTGTTGGATCATCTGCTGGTCTATGGATTCGATTTCGTTGACTCTGTTTTTGGATCTAAATCAAAGGATATGGTCGTTGGGCATTGGGTGCTTGTTGGTACATCTTCTTTGAGATTGGTCATCTTCTGAGTATGCACGTAAGGTGTTTGATGGTTTGCTTCTATGCCGCAATAGCTTTGGCTGAGATTGATGAGTTGCATTGTGGCATCTTCTTCTCTGTAGTGTGATGTCGCTCAAATGTGTCACGCACAGCGGTCGCGGTGCAGTACAGCATAAGAGAGGTTGAATCCCACAGAGAGACAAGCAGGAAAGATCCAGAAACGCGAATAACAATGAATTGAAAACAATCAAGGCTAGGCTTCAGGAATCACGTCACTCGGATTTAGGTTCTTCTCTTCTCAATGGTTCATATAATACTCAGTTAAGGGATTCACATCCCAATCACCTTAACCGGGAGATTTAGAATTATGAAAGTGATAAAATATATATATGTCTCTTCCTACGATTGGTTCTTCCTTTTTATAGTTCTAACTTCATCCAACCAAACCTAAGAATACACGATACCGGCTGTCACTACAGGCAACGCGCAGCAAAAGTTCATCGGGACAAAGCCCTAACTCTGTCTAACCGGATCTCTAAGAATACACAATACCAACTCTCACAATCGGCAATGCATAGCAAAGATTTCACGGGATAGAGCCCCAACCTTGTCTTACCAGATCCCTAAGAATATACAATACCAGCTGTCACTACGGGCAATGTATAGCAAAGGTCTCGCAAGACTCGGTAGGAGAATCAAAAGAGTTTAACAATGACTGGATTATAAGATCATGAAAGAAGCATGACTGGATTCGTAATATTAATCATCCACATAGAAATCTATAATCTAAAAATAATATTTGATGATCCAATACATAAAAAAGAGTTTAACAATGAAGATTAAAAACTATGAACCATTGTTGGAGAAGAAACCCTAATCCTCGCTAGATCATCCGTCCGCCATGCCCGCGGATTACTCGGCCATGGATGGAGATGTCTTCATCTTCTTCCTTTGGAAAACGTCCAAAAAGAGCCTCCAAAAACGTCCAAGAAGTCCCCCTTGAGTAACCCTAAGTTTCCTATTTATAGGGTCCAAGAATTAGCAAACTCGGGTTAAGTTTAAACCCGTTATACGCCCCTAGCTGATCTGGCGGTCGACCGTGAGACCTTGACGGTCGACCGTGAGGTGCATGATTTATTTTGATAAGCTGCGGTCGATCTTTGCATCATCCGTCGGAAGTGTTTTTCTTGACAGAGGCTAACGGTCGATGCTACGGTCGACCGTGGCATCTTACGGTCGATCTTGAGGATTTTTGAGCTCCACGGTCGACCGTGAGGCTTTGACGGTCGACCGTGAGGATTTTACGGTCGACCGTGCGGATTTCGGGCGCGACGGTCGATGCCACGGATGATGCGACGGTCGACCGTCACTATTCACTCAGCACTGCGCACTGGTACGAAAAATGTTGTAACTTCCTCTAGGAAACTCGGAATCACGAATCGTAAAATTCTCTAGAATCTAGACTTCAAGAACTTTCCAACCATATATGGCACATTATCTGGTTCTTCATCATCAGGTACAGGTTCATCTTCCAAGTCGACCCATATAATCTTTTCAGCTTCTTTCAGCTCCAATTTCCTGCATTTTCCAAGCAACTATGTGAAGTAACATATACTATAAAAATAGTGCTAAAGAAGTTAATTAAGGGTGAAGATATAGCAATTGAGATGGTTTTAAGGTTGTTCAGAGTGCACTTTCATGCAGTCATCACACCCCCCAACCAGCTTATTGCTAGTCTCTAGCAATTCAAAGCGTATAGAATATAATTAAGCACACTAACGGTTCAAGGATGTAGACATGCATGATAAAAATTCTACCTTATCATGTCAATAGTGTTTTACACAGTACAGAGCACGAAAACTTCTTATACTCATACACATACTACCAACATATGAAATCAACTTCTACACATCAAACATGCTAATCACCATCCAGAAGAACACATGTGACGTGTGTTCGTGGATAAAACGTCGATCTCGCGGGGACGAGATGTCTATTTTTTTTCCGAGCAAATCAATTTTTAATTTCATATCAGGAAATTGTAGGCACCACACCCCTGGATCTGCCGATCGCCAAGTCGACAGATCCATCATTTACATCCCCGTAGGGAATACCTCCGATTCTAGATCCAAATAAACATTTTTATAACAAAGAAGAAACAAAGAAATTAAATAACGTGATATATGTTAAACCGCCACCTTCAAAGCCATGCATGCCATCTTTGCCGTCGGGGCTTCAACTCCGGTGGGCTTGGGACCTTTGCCGTCGGGGTGTTTGGGAACGCCTTCCAGCAAGCTTCGATCTCTGTTGTCGTGGGAGGAACGGCAACTGGGTTTAATGAAACCGGCTTGGAGAAGAGAAGCTTAGAACCGGCTAGCACAGGGGAACGCTAGTTGGGACCAAGGAGGTGCGGCGACGGACGGTCACTGGGACTTAGCTCTTCGGAGATCAATGACGGCGAATGGCTTTCCTGGAGTTGAGGTTTCGCCTGCGTCGTGGGGCCGTCGAGGAGATGAGGAGGCAGCAGCTGGAGTTCAAGGACGTCGGCTGGAAGCTTGAAGACGTCGGCTGGAGACAGAGCTGCGGCTGGAACTTGAGGGCGCCTGGATCTGGGCTTCGCTGTCGCGAGAAGATGGCCGGAGCAGAGAAATCAGTGGCTAGAACTTGCTGGAAGTCTGGGCCGTGTGGCGAGAGGAGCGGTAGAGCTTGAGGGTGTCGACTGGAAACAGAGGAAGCTCTCGTTGGGTGTAGGCGTGATGCCCTGCGCTTGAGGCTGCGGATGGCCGTCGAGTTGAGGAGGCGTCCAAGCTTTGATGATGGACGGCAACAAGAGAGACCGCGGCGTGGACCTGGCTGGAGGTGTGCTTCACGCTTCACGGCGAGTCGAGGACGGTGACGGGGTCGGATCCTCCAACTGGATCAAAGGGATGCAACGGGGCTCCTTCCTTGGGCTGGCAGCGAGCTTCGTTGGGTTCCACTGGCTGGAACAGAGAAGGACGATGAGATCTTTGGGTTCTTCCGCTGGCCGGAACAGAGATGGGACCTTTGGGTTCCGCCGGTTGAGGAAGATGAGGGGGCTCCTTTCTCGGGCTAGCGGCGAGTTCCTGGTGGCGAACTCCTTTGGATCCTTCCTTGCTGGAACAGAGGATGACGACGACACTCTTGACTGGCTCAAGGACGACAACAAGGGACTCCTCTAGCTGGATGACGAGCTTCGTTGGGTTCCGCCGGCTGGAACAAAGGAAGACGATGGGCCTCTTTGGGTTCCACCTGCTGTAACGGCGCGCTTCTTTGGGTTCAGCTGACTGGAAGGAAGATGACGAGCTCTTTACGTTCCTCCGGCTGGACAACGAGCTCTTTGGACTGGATCAGGGATGACGGCGAGCTTTCCTCTGGCTGGACGACGACGACGGCCTGGGCTGGCCCAAGGCCGGCGACGGCGATGGGTTACCCCCTCCGCGTCCAAGCCTTCTCTTCTTATTTCTTTCTCTGCTACTTTTGTTCTTCCTTCGCTTTCTTCCTTCTTTCTCTGCTACTTTTCCTTTCTTTCTCTGCTACTTATGGATGCCCTTCGTCTTCAAGGCCGCAGGGAGGGAGAGAGCCTTGGCTCGATCTCCGTCGCTGGTGAGGAATCAAGCTGGAGCATCTTTGCTGGAGGTCTAAGCCGCGGAGCGAGCATGAGAGTGGAGCTTTGAGCCGTGGAACCGACGAGCCTCCTACAGCGTCGACCCAGAGACGCGAGCGTCTCAATGGGTTCCGGCTGTGTTGGCTGGATGTACGTCGTCCGGTGGTGCACAACGTTGGAACCTCACCAGAACCTCTTCGTCTTCAAACCTCTTCTTCAGTTTCTTCTCCAGCTTCTTCTTCAATTTCTTCAACCAGCTTCTTCTTCATCCAAGCTTCAACGCCTTCTTCTTCAGCCAAGCTTCAACCCATTCAACCCAGGCCAGACCAGCCTCTTGAACCTCCTCAGACCGTTCTCTTCACCAGCCTTCTTCCGGGTGTCTTGCGCAGCCTCCCGGCGTTTCCAAGAGCCTTCACGCCATCCCCCTTGCCAGCCTTCACCCTCCTCCTTTTATAGGCACGAGAGGTGATCTTAATATGGATGGGATATCCTGATTAAGGGATACTAATTGATGCTAATCCTTTTATATAAGGATAGCTCATATAATCCCACCATATTTAGAGATGCTGATTTTATTTTTTATTTTTTTTTATAAGGTATGAGAATGCAATCCAACCATAATTGAAGATGCTGATTTCTCATATGGTATGATATATATATATTTGATTTGATTGATTTTATATGGGTAGATATTTTGTTTTGAAATTTGAATTTGAAATTCAAATGTTCAGATTTGAATTATCTGAATATTTGTCCAATTATTCAGATATTCGAAATGCCTTATTTTAAATTTTAATTTCGATATTTCATATAATACTTTGGAAAATTTACTGAAATATTCCCGGGCAAGCCGGGTGTAAATTACCAAAATCTCCTTTTTTATCGGCCATATATTTTAGATCGAAATGTCTCCGGCGCAGATGAAATATCTCTGTTCCGGATTTTCACACCCCTGAAGGCGTGAAATGACTAAAATGCCCCCCATGGGGTTAAATGACCAAAATACCCTTTCGGTTTGGTTATTTAAGCGCGACGCATGGCGACGCGATTTCTGTGCGTGTCGTGGACACGTGCGCGCATTATGTGGTGCGCGTATATTTTTGCCAGGACTTAGGCGAATTTGAAGTCGGGTATTTGTTTGGGTTTATTTGAATTTTCGGATTTTTCCCTTATTTATTTCAGGGAATTTTCTGTAATTTCCCAGATGTGGTGGAAAATTACCAAAACGCCCCTATATTTACACAGCTTATTTAGGATGCCATCAAAGCTATGTAAGGGCTATTTTGGAGTGTAGTGGGAAATTTAGACATGCATTTTGGTCTAAATTCCCAAAGTACCCTTGGATGGGTAAAATTATCAAAATACCCTTATTCCTCTAGTTTGTATAGGATGCCGTCAAAACCGGGGATATGTAGGAGATTTAGATGGACTCGACTGTGTATGAGCCCATTTGGGTTTGGTGCGTGCGGATTCAGTCCGGGGACTTCTGCAAACCTAGTCGACTTAGCCTTAGCTAAAATCGATGTCAACAACGTGACAAATAAATGTTACGTACAGAAGCAACTTCTACTCATCATTAGTCCAAACACACTACCATCTTCATGACCAATCATCCAACCCTCGCACTTTAAGTACAACATGCTCTTTTTGTTTTTCTTTTTTTCTTCAACTATCTGACATTTTGCCTTTTTACACGAGCACTCTCCGCTTCTTGAGGCGCAGAGACCCGGTTACTTAGCAAAACACTTAATAGTTTTTTTTTTTCAGTCGTTCTACCTTTTTACTCGAGCTCCCCGCTTCCTGAGGCAAGAACACCCGGTTACTCAGTAGATCACCTAATAGTTGTTTAGGCACAGCTTTATCAAGCTCCAGAACTTTTTCTCTTTTTTTTTCTCTGCATGCAATACTCAACACTAGCTAATGCTGAAATCATGATCTAGATTGACAATAGCATGCTCATTCCTCTGGTGAGTTCGCCACTGCACATAAAGTGTTCGTGTGTGAATCACATGATGTTCTACCTTCAGGTTATCACGCATGCAATCAATGTATATGCCAATCCATATGAAAGCAACATGTATAATAAGCATAAAAATTTCAGCTCATGTACAATCTCTAGTAACATATTCAATTCAACACTACTAAACTCAATAAGGTAGCATGCATACGGTCATGCATGCCTACACCCTCCAACCTGAAATTCACATTGTCCTCAATGTGTGCTAATCGTGTAAATAAGCAGAAGGGTGTTGGCTGAATTTTCATATATGACATAACTAAGAATAGGAAATCGAAATAGGAGCGAGGCCACCTGGCAAAAAAATTTTGAAATCTTGTCCAAGGCTCCTCATGGTGGCCGAACTCTCACAAGCAAGGAAGACGGAAGTCCAAGCATCCTAAAAACATAAAATAGCAAACAAAAGCAAATGAGAATGAAAGCAAACAAACTAAAACAAACTAACCTAATCAAAAAGGTAAATGATAGATAGTAGAAAGATCATCCCTCATAGACAGGGTCTATGAGAGAAACGGTGTGCTCCTCAGGGTCCGCTTTCTCTGGAATCTGTTTCAAGCGCTGTCCATTAACCGTAAATAGCCTCCCATCCTTTGGGTCTTCAACTTCCACAGCCCCATTTTCAAATATTCTACTAACGGTGAAGGGGCCTGTCCAGCGTGATCTCAGCTTCCCAGGATGGAGATGCAGTCGTGCGTTATACAGATAAGCTTGCTGTCCGACTTGAAAAGTCTTCTGCAAGATTTTCTTGTCATGGTAGGCCTTTGTCTTTGCCTTGAATATCCGGGAATTCTCATAAGCATCATTTCTGAGTTCCTCTAACTCAGAGAGCTGGAGTTTCCATTCCTGACCTGCAGCATCCAAAGTAAGATTTAATGACTTAATAGCCCAATATGCCTTATGTTCTAATTCGACTTGAAGATGGCATGGTTTTCCATAAACAAGGCGAAACGGCGACATCCCCAGGGTAGTCTTGTAGGCAGTGCGATATGCCCACAACGCGTCTGATAGCCTCAAGGACCAGTCCTTTCGGTTGGGGCTCACTGTCTTCTCCAGGATTTGCTTTATCTCTCTATTGGCTAATTCAGCTTGGCCATTCGTCTGTGGATGATAAGCAGTGGAAATCTTATGTGTAACTCCATACCTGTGCATCAAAGCCTCAAAAAAGCGGTTACAAAAATGAGATCCTTGGTCACTAATAATGACCCTAGGAGTACCAAATCTAGACAAAACATGCTCTTTAAGAAACTTGATGACAGTGGAATGATCATTATTCCTACATGCAATAGTCTCCACCCACTTAGACACGTATTCCACAGCCAACAATATATATAAATAGCCAAAAGAAAAAGGAAAGGGTCCCATAAAGTCTATACCCCAACAATCAAAAATCTCTACAGCTTGAATGGGGTTCAAAGGCATCATATGTCTTCTAGATAAAGCTCCTAGTGTTAGGCATCTATCAGAGGATTTGCAGAAAATATTAACATCACGAAACATAGTAGGCCAGTAAAAACCACATTGAAGAATTTTAGCAGCAGTCTTTTTCATCGAAAAATGGCCTCCACATGCATGAGAGTGACAGAATGTAATGATGCTTTTGATTTCATAATCAGGGACACAACGGCGCATAATCTGGTCAGGACAATACTTAAACAGACAAGGATCATCCCAATAAAATTTCTTTACCTCAACAAAAAATCTGCGCTTATCCTGCACACTCCAAAAGGAAGGGATCTCACTTGTCGCTAAGTAATTAACAATGTGCGCATACCAGGCAGCCGTGCAACTGAAAAGAGTTGCTCATCAGGAAAGTCATTCATAATTGGTGGCTCATTTTCCGCTACTTCCACCATTAACCTTGATAGGTGATCAGCGACAACGTTCTCCACGCCCTTTTAATCTTTGATGGAGATATCGAATTCCTGTAAGATTAATATCCAACGAATTAGGCGTGCCTTAGCATCCTTCTTGGTGAGAAGGTACTTAAGCGCGGCATGATCAGTGAAAATAGTGATAGGGGAACCAATCAAATAAGCACGAAACTTGTCTAATGCAAAGACTATAGCCAACAGTTCTTTCTCAGTGGTAGAATAATTCATCTGTGCATTATTCAAGGTTCGGCTAGCATAATGAATAACATGAGGTTTACCATCTTTTCGCTGTCCTAAAACAGCTCCCACAGCAAAATCACTTGCATCACACATCAATTCAAAAGGAAGGCTCCAATCGGGTGGTTGCACAATAGGTGCGGAAGTCAATTTATCAATCAAGGCTTGAAAAGCCTTCTGATAATCAATAGTCCACTCAAAAGGGGTATCCTTTATCAAAAGATTACATACAGGACGAGCAATGGCAGAAAAATTTTGAATGAATCTCCTGTAAAAACCAGCATGTTCTAGAAAGGATCTAACATTTTTAACAGTCTTTGGCATAGGAAGATTTGAGATGAGATCGATTTTTGATCGATCTACCTCAATGCCTTTGGAAGAGACAATATGGCCCAACACAATGCCTGAGGGCACCATGAAGTGACACTTTTCCCAATTAAGCACAAGGTTCTTCTCCTCACACCTGCTCAAGACTCTCTTTAAGTTTTGCAAGCATGCATCAAAAGTATTACCAAATACAGTCAAGTCATCCATATATACTTCCATACATTCCTCGATCATATCAGCAAACATACTCATCATACAACGCTGAAAAGTAGCAGGAGCATTACATAATCCAAATGGCATTCTACGGAAAGCATAAGTACTAAAAGGACAAGTAAAAGTAGTTTTTTCCTGGTCCTCTAAAGCAATCTCAATCTGATAATATCCAGAATAACCATCAAGAAAACAATAAAAAGGATGTCCAGCTACTCTTTCTAAAATCTGGTCTAGAAAAGGCAATGGAAAATGATCCTTACGGGTGGCAGCATTCAATTTTCTATAATCTATACACATACACCATCTTGTCACCAATTTAGTGGGGACAAAGTCTCCACTTTCATTTTTAACAACGGTGACACCAGATTTTTTAGGTACAACCTGCGTAGGGCTCACCCATTTGCTATCAGCAATAGGATAGATAATCCCTGCATCTAATAATTTCAAGACTTCAGTTTTTACTACCTCTTTCATTGTAAGGTTCAACCTACGCTGAGGATCCCTACGAGGTACAGCCCCTTGTTCAAGATTAATCATATGGGAACATATCAAGGGACTAATACCTTTCAGATCTGCTATACTCCATCCAATAGCTGATTTATGCTCATTTAAAATACTAAGTAGTTGCTCACCTTGCTCTGCAGTTAATGCTGAAGAAATAATAACTGGGTATGTATCACCTGGACCAAGATAGGCATGTTTTAAACCTTGAGGAAGCGGCTTCAGGTCCAGTTTGGGCGGCTCTACTGATGATGGTGTTGGTGGCTGTCCTCTTTCTGGCAGTTCTTCAAACTTTGGATTCCATGGACCTGCAAAAGAACAATGTTCCAAATTTTTACACATACCATCAACATCAACATTTTCATCCAAATCTAATTCAAGAAAATTAATTTCAGTGTTTGCAAACTCCTCTTCAGTGAGCAGATCAATCTGGTAAGTCTGCTGGCATTCATCATCCCCATCAAGCTGCTTAGCAACATTAAAAACATTAATTTCTAAAGTCATATTCCCAAAAGTTAATTTCATTAAACCATTCCTGCAATTAATTATAGCATTAGCAGTAGCAAGAAACGGTCTTCCTAAAATAATAGGAATTCTAGAATCAGCAGTTACTACAGCCTGAGTATCCAAGACTAAGAAATCAACGGGATAATAAAATTTATCTATTTGAACAAGCACATCCTCTACTACTCCTCGTGGAGTTTTCGTGGATCTATCCGCCAATTGCAAAACCACAGATGTCGACTTAATCTGTCCTAAACCAAGTTGCAAGTAAACAGAATATGGCATCAAATTGACACTTGCACCAAGATCTAATAAAGCTTGTCCTACTTCATGCTCTCCAATGAAACAAGACACAGTAGGACAGCCAGGATCCTTATATTTAGGAGGAATCCTGTGCTGAAGAAGTGCACTAACCTGCTCTGTTAAAAATGCAGTTTTCTTTACATGATGTCGTCTCTTCATAGTGCATAAATCTTTAATCACTTTAGCATATGTAGGAATTTGCTTAATAACATGCAAAAGAGGAAGGTTTACCTTAACCTGCCGAAGATGCTCCAAAATCTCGCTGTTGGGCTCCATAGTAAATTTAGTGGATTTCAATGCCTAAGGGAAAGGGACACGTACCTGAAAGTCACCGGGTGTAGGGCCATCTGAATGATCGGTCTCTACATGGTTCTCATCAATCCGGTCCTCTTCTTCAACAACAATAGGAGGTTTGGTGGGCTCTTGTGAAGGGCTTTTTGTTGTCTTCCCGCTTCTTGTAGTTACGGCATTCATCTCCTTCACATTATTTTGCTCAGCACTAGATACCTGCGTTTGTTGAGGTTGAGTTGGGAACTTCCCTCGTTCATGCACGCTCAAAGAGTTGATCAGCTTCGTGATCTGGCTCTTGATCTCTTGAATATCCTCCTTCCTTTCCTTAGATTCCTGCACAATCATAGATTTCAGTTCCTGTAAATTGTCATTAAATGTAGGCCTAGGAAAACCAGATGTATTATAAGGAGGGTTAGAAAAAGGCTTATTAGGTGGCGGTTGATGATGCTCATTGCTCTGTGGAGCGTTCGACTTCCAGCTGAAGTTTGGATGCTCTCGCCATCCTGGATTATACGTCTCTGAATAGGGAGTGTACGGCCTCCTGAATCCGCCTACAGCGTTGCAATGCTCGTCGTACACACCTCTCATCTCAGCATAGGTGGGGCAATCATCAATCTGGTGGTCCACGCCTTGACAGATAGCACACAGCCCAACCGGCCTTGTAGGTTCATTGTATGGAGAGGTTCGGGCAGCCATCATATCTTTGGTCTTTAATAGCTCCAGCTCCCTTGTTAGACTCTCCACTTTAGCCTTAAGTGTGTCTTCCTCGCGTAGCTGATATACTCCTCCACCTTGTTGTTGCGATGGTGGTCTGGCTCTGCTGGTATTATCTGTTGCGCTCGGCCCAGTCCATGTATGAGCTTTCTCAGCAAGCTCTGTCAAATACTCAATAGCTACATCAGGATCTTTTTGCAAAAATTCACCATTACACATCATCTCAACAAATTGGCGTTCTCTAACAGTTAAACCATCATAGAAATAACTAATAAGACGCCAACTTTCATATCCATGATGAGGACATAAATTCAACATGTCTTTAAATCGTTCCCACGCCTGATACAAAGTTTCACTATCCTTCTGTGTGAAGATCGAAATCTATCTCTTAAGTGCATTGGTTTTGTGTTGTGAGAAATACTTGTTGAAAAATATCTGTGTCATTTCAGCCCAAGATCCTATAGATCGTGGCCTCAAGGAATATAACCAACTCTTCGCTCTATCCTTCAGTGAGAAGGGAAAAAACTTAAGTCGGATCATATCTAGTGCACCTGGTTGGCTATGGAAGGTTGCTACTACTTCCTCAAACTCCCTAATATGCACATATGGATTTTCATTTTCCAACCCATGAAAGGTAGGAAGCAATTGAATCATACCAGGTTTAAAGTCAACATGTGCTGCATTAGGTGGAAACATGATGCATGAAGGTGTAGCAGTGCGAGTAGGATGCAAATATTCTTGCAAACTCCTAGGAGCTTGTTCTTCCTCGTGCTCAGCCATAATGAAAGAATGATATGAAGTTTGTGACTGTGCGTCAAAGAGATCAGCAATATATGTCTCACAATCCAAAAGATGCAAACCAACTAAAGAAAATAAGCAAAAACGATAATTGAAACTAAGCTTACTAACTAAAACCGAATAAAAAGAAAACAATCCTAATAGAGAAAAAAAAAATCAAAACCAAAATAAAGAAATAAAGACTAAAGAAAATGAACGAAGTTACCGCTTTCGGTGTCTACAATCACTGTAATCTGATTCTGGCGCTTTTCTGAACCGTCTCCCCGGCAACGGCGCCAATTTTTGATGTCGCTCAAATGTGTCACGCACAGCGGTCGCGGTGCAGTACATAAGAGAGGTCGAATCCCATAGAGAGACAAGCAGGAAAGATCCAGAAACGCGAATAACAATGAATTGAAAACAATCAAGAGCGATGAAAGTTAAGAAAGTAGATCGTAGATGTAATAATGAGATAAAGTTAACGAAAGAAATCAAGGTTTGAATGAGGCTAGGCTTCAGGAATCACGTCACTCGGATTTAGGTTCTTCTCTTCTCAATGGTTCATATAATACTCAGTTAAGGGATTCACATCCCAATCACCTTAACCGGGAGATATAGAATTATGAATCTGATAAAATATATATATGTCTCTTCCTACGATTGGTTCTTCCTTTTTATAGTTCTAACTTCATCCAACCAAACATAAGAATACACGATACCGGCTGTCATTACAGGCAACGCGCAGCAAAAGTTCATCGGGACAAAGCCCTAACTCTGTCTAACCGGATCTCTAAGAATACACAATACCAACTCTCACAATCGGCAATGCATAGCAAAGATTTCACGGGATAGAGCCCCAACCTTGTCTTACCAGATCCCTAAGAATATACAATACCAGCTGTCACTACGGGCAATGTATAGCAAAGGTCTCGCAAGACTCGGTAGGAGAATCAAAAGAGAAGACTATGGGATTATAAGATCATGAAAGAATCATGACTGGATTCATAATATTAATCATCCACATAGAAATTTATAATCTAAAAATAATATTTGAAGATCCAATACATAGAAAAGAGTTTAACAATGAAGATTAAAAACTATGAACCATTGTTGGAGAAGAAACCCTAATCCTCGCTAGATCATCCGTCCGCCATGCCCGCGGATTACTCGGCCATGGATGGAGATGTCTTCATCTTCTTCCTTTGGAAAACGTCCAAAAAGAGCCTCCAAAAACGTCCAAGAAGTCCCCCTTGAGTAACCCTAAGTTTCCTATATATAGGGTCCAAGAATTAGCAAACTCGGGTTAAGTTTAAACCCGTTATACGCCCCTGGCTGATCTGGCGGTCGACCGTGAGGTGCATGATTTATTTTGATAAGCTGCGGTCGATCTTTGCATCGTCCGTCGAAAGTGTTTTTCTTGACAGAGGCTAACGGTCGATGCCACGGTCGATGCTACGGTCGACCGTGGCATCTTACGATCGATCTTGAGGATTTTTGAGCTCCACGGTCGACCGTGAGGCTTTGACGGTCGACCGTGAGGATTTTACGGTCGACCGTGCGGATTTCGGGCGCGACGGTCGATGCCACGGATGATGCGACGGTCGACCGTCACTATTCACTCAGCACTGAGCACTGGTACGAAAAATGTTGTAACTTCCTCTAGGAAACTCGGAATCATGAACCATAAAATTCTCCAGAATCTAGACTTCAAGAGCTTTCCAACCATATATGGCACATTATCTGGTTCTTCATCATCAGGTACAGGTTCATCTTCCAAGTCGACCCATATAATCTTTTCAGCTTCTTTCAGCTCCAATTTCCTGCATTTTCCAAGCAACTATGTGAAGTAACATATACTATAAAAATAGTGCTAAAGAAGTTAATTAAGGGTGAAGATATAGCAATTGAGATGGTTTTAAGGTTGTTCAGAGTGCACTTTCTTGCACTCATCCATAGTGTAGCATTGGGATGGTTTTTCCTGGAATTTTTATAAGTTGGGAAAGTGTGTGAACTGGTTTAATTAGAATTTGATGCGTTTAAGGGCTGCTGCCCTGTTTCTATTCGTATGAACAAAGTAATCGGATTAGCAGGTTTGCTACATATGTTTTATTAGTACTTCCTGAGAAATTATGAGTTTTCTTTAAGGTAAAGGTGTTCTCTTGGGGTAGAGCATATACACGTAGGCACTATGCTCTCTTATGTTTATGTTGGTTTGCTGTCATAGTTGGAGCATGCAGTACCAAGGCTCCAAACTAGCAGTTTCTTTCGAATGAACTATTCATGAGTATTGGTTTGGGTATTCTTGAAACAAATTTCTGTAGGCTTAGGAAAAGCTAAGGTGCTTTGGCGTTGGAGATCCATTGGTTTACTTTCCATTATCCTTGAGGTAGGACAGGATACTTGATTAATTATAACTATTGTTTGGCCAATTTATTGATAAAAGTATATGGTTGGTTGTCTATGATGTTGCAAGCTGTGACTATGTATTGGTTATTAATTTAGGCTATGTTGCTGCTATGCTTCTTTTACTTAATTGTGCTACTCCCATATGGTTGACATGTCATGCATGTGTTCAATGTATAGTATGCATAATTACTCATCGATAGGTCGTGGTGATTGGGAAAATCATCTATCCGAGGTTCTCGAGTGTAAGCCAAGGTCGGGTCTAGGTGCTTGCGATCGAAGCTACGGGTAGATGTGGGTCCTCGTGATCGATTGGAGCTTTAGGAGAATGATTATACAATAGAATTTGGATGAGAAGAATTAAATTATCATCACCTCGAGGATTGATTGACTTTCTAGTACCTTAGTCTTAGTGGCTATTGGGTGGTAACGTAATGTCTGCTGGTCGCCGCAAATTCAGCTAGGCCCAGAGTTGGCAGGGTAGTAGTCCGAACTGTGGTGGAGAGCGTTGGGTCGATTGCGAGCTTGGACTTATGTTATGACTTCTCTTGAGCTAAGACTTAGGCGGCAGTTTACCTTGTTTATTTATATGTGATAGTTTCTTGTCTGTCGTTAGTTAGTTACCTACTGGGATTTTGCTCACTCCAACTCGGTCTGTGTTTGCAGATCCATCTTCTTTTGCAGGTCCACCAGGTGATGACGCCCGAGCTTGAGGTCATTGGAGGATTTATCATTATTTTCAGTTTATCATATTTCATTACATTCATTTGAAGACTGTATTGATGTTGGAATTATTGAAATCAATCAATAAATGGATTTATGTATTCGGGTTTGGATATTTGTAATAATTCTTTTGGAATTGTAATTGAACAAAGGGTACATATGAAATCAAATCTCTTATGGATTATTACTGTTTCATTATAATGGTTAAAATTGAGATGATGGTTAAGAACAGGTTGAATATGTTGTGTGTAAAGAGACCAGGTTTCCTCACGTCCTGTGGTCGGGATAGGTATATCTTGGGGTGGGCCTAACATAATTGCTCTCTGAACTATCAAAAACCCGACTCGACGCACTGAACTTGACCCAATGTGAGTCTAACCCAGGCCCAAGCTGACCTCACAAGGGTTGGTTTCCCCCTTTAGCTGACCCTATGTAGGAGCCAGCCAAGCAGGGTCCCACCTGGCTCCTTGGGTCAACCCTATCCTCACTAGTTTCCTAGTTCAATAGTTTGCATTGTAAAATGAGTCATACTTCACTTTCTTCATTAAATTATTGCTTTCCTAGTTCAATAGTTTGCATTGTAAAATGAGTCATACTTCACTTTCTTCATTAATTTATTGCTTGAATAGGAAGTCTTTGAGTTGGAATTCTACTCCAATTAGGTCTCTTATACTTTGCCTATATAAAGGCCTGCATACCTATGAATGAAATCATCCAAAAATAATTTAAACCAGCCAAAGGTTTCGAGTACTAAAGCTCGGTTCCCTTGTGATACGAGTCGATTCGACTCGACCAACTGGACCTGCGCCCAGAAGAGAACCCAAACTGGTTTAGCCTCTTTCCTAATTTGACTTGGACTTCCCTATTTCAAACTAGAGTATTTAATTAGGATTTATTATAAGTCTTTTATATTTAATTGACTCCTAGTTGATATTTGCTTGTTATGAATTAATTAAGAGTCCTATTTGAGTTAGGAAGTTATTGTTAGAAGTTGAGTTTGAATATGGAAACCTTATTACTTGCTCATTAAGCAAGAGGGTTTTATATTTGGGTTATGACTCAGTCGAGGCCTCTATAAAAGGACCTCAGTAGGTATGATGTATCCATGGATGATCAATGATGTGAGTTAGATGAATAAAGTAGAGAGTAGTTTAGGAGTAGCTTCTCATAGAGTAATGGCTTAATCCTCTAACTAGAGTTATCCAGGGTTAGTTCTCCATCAGGAACTATCCAGAGGCTGATTTCTCTTCCCCAAGAGTTCTCTTCAACCGACGTCCATCAATCCACCTTCTTCCTCGTCGGTCACCTTCTCCTCAACCGGCACCGCCTCCACCGGTATTTCTCTCTCCCCAGCACTCTCTCTCTCCACCACATCAGTGACCCCACGCCATGTCATCATCTTCTTCCTCTCTCTTCTCTTCCTCATGCCCGAACCCTAGCCTTCTACCGGCCTCCTTCCCCAGCCTTCTCTGGTCGTCCCCTTTACCATCCAAGGCCACCAATGTGCCCTATCTCCCACAACTCCGTCCAACCCCCGCACTTCCTCCGTCGTCTCCTCCGACGATCTTCCCATCGTTCCCCACTTCACAGCCGCCGCTGTCAACCCTTGTTTGTTCCCGATCTCACCCCTAAATCGACCTTAACCCCTCACCGAACCTCATTAGCCCTTTTACAGAAGCTTCCTGACGTCCTAAGCCACCCACGAGCCCTCTCTGTTGTCCTCGACGCCAGCCAAACAAAACCCCACCATCGTCGATGATACGAGTGGCCTACTCGCAATCCTCTCGTATCGGGTCTCTACTGCTCCAATTGATCAGAATTGAGTCTGATCAGGCTTGATGGGCTAAATCTGGCGAGTTGAATCAAATTTGACTTGAGATGGTTCAGATCTGGCTAAGCCTGATTGGGATAGGACTTGACTTGGTTAAGGGGTTGGGCTGATTGAGTCAAGTGGGCTAGTTGACTGGGTCAACCGGGTCTTAATCAGAGTGGCTAATGGATTGGGTTAGGCTGAACCAATTTGGTCAAGTGGATTGGGGAAGGGCTAGGATCGATCCAAGGGCTGATGAGTCACCGGAGTGGATCGCTGGTGTAGGGGCGTCGATGGCGGTCGTGAACTTTGCAGGAAGGGTCGTTGGACGGTGGGGAAGATATCCACCGGAGTGGATTGATCAGATGGATGCCGGATCGACAGGATCTGGTGTGGCCGGAGGTGGGTTTGGAGGAGAACGACGTTGGGGACGAAGGTGGAGGGCTCATGGGTGGATTGGAATGGTCTCGGGTCTAGGGAGGCCGGGGAAGGGTTTTAGGATTGTTTAGGGGTGAGATCGGGATAGGACGTGGGTTGACGACGACGGCTGTGAAGTTGGGAACGATGAGGAGGTCGTTGAAGATGACGATGGGCGGCGGAAAAGGTATGGTCAGAGTCGTGGGACTTGGAGGAAGTGGATTGCGGGTTTTGGTGGCGACGGGAACGGCCGAAGAGGCTGGATGGAAGGATGGCCGGCGGGAGCTAGGATTCATGCACGGGAGAGAAAGGAAGAGGAAGGAGATGCTGGCGTGGCAGGTGATGAGCAGAGAGTGATATACTGTCATAGGCAACCAAAAATAAAAACAATGCTCTCAAAATTAATGTAGTAGTGCAAGCAAGGATCGATCCCACGAGGAGTGTCTAACCTAAGTTTTGTGCTTTGTGAACAAAGATAGGAGGTTATGAGTATAGCGAAAACAAATAAGAAATAATTTAAATCAGAGAATTGAATTTAATCAAGAGAACAAACCTTGGTTTAAGTCAACATCCACCATCAGAATCTTTGTAACTGATCATCGATGCAAGTATATATCAATCCACACCTTGAATATTCACCGTTGGATTTATTTCCATATCTCTCCTTGTCGTAGTTAATTAGAAACAATTGATCTAATTAACCCTAACTACTAAACAACCCAAGATAAGCGCTGTAGATTTAATCTAGTAACAGCCTTAAGATTCGTAGAGATCGATAAAGCTAAATAACACAAGCACAAGCGGTTGCATTTAATTTAGTCGAATGTTCTTCCTAAGTTCTAACAATCTCTGAAACACAGTAAATCATTAAACCCTAGTTGCTTCGCAGATTAGAGGGATCAAACAATTACGGATTTGATATCCAACCTAGCAGTAGATTGCAATGAATAATAAACTAGTAGGCCTCCTAGCAACTAAACAAGACAATCATGAATATAATCACAGAAAAACATTCAATACTCAAGTCATAAATTGAACAATAAAAACAGATTAGATCTCACAGTTCATGGATTCCGAGGTTTCAGTTTCCTTGACCAAGTATCAAGAATTAGCCACGCAAGGCCATGAAGAACAATCTAGTAAAAAAGAAATTCTAGAAATATCAAAGAGGCAGAAAGTAGCAAAAATGTCCTAGGATTCGCCCCCCTTAAATCCCTAAAAAGAGTCCTACTTATAGCCCAAAAGTTTCCCATCCTCGGATTAAATCTGAGCCCTTTATTTTGCAAAGTCGGCTAACAAAGATCGACCTGTATATAGGAGACAATCGATCTTTGCTTCCCAGATTTTGGCCGCGCCCCGTAGAAGATCGATTATTTATAGAGAGAAAATCGATCATCTAAAAAATAGCTCTAAAAAATTGTCCATTTGGTTTCGTTTCGCACTTAAGATCTCCAATTACATCCTAAATCAAAATATAAGAGTAATTAGTATTAGGTATGAAATAAGCACAGAAGACTAGGCATTGAGGGATAAAAATATGACATTTTGAATTCTCATCAAATTCCCCCACACTTAACCTTTGCTTGTCCTCGGGCAAAACTAAAATGCAACTCACTCAAAATATCAAGGTTGCAACGCCATCAACAAAGAACAACCAAGTTCTTGAAAACTCATAACATATGATGAACAAACATTCATGAACAGCCTAAAATCAATCAGTAAGTATTTTCACTTGAATATGGAGCAAACCAAATAAGTAGACCCTCAAAAACACTCAACTCTCATATGTTTGAAGGGTATGTGTTTCACTCAAATTCATTTCGATGAAAATGATCTACCATAGGCTTGCATATCTTCTCATTCTCCACCACTAGAATCACATGCATAACATGGATCATAAGCACTTCCAAGGGTTATAACAGGGTTTTGGATCAAGGTGGGAAATATTTGAGAATGTAGCTCAAAAGCCAACTGAACTAATGGAGCAAAAATGCATCAATAAGATATGTATAACCAATCACTCCATTCAACAACTTTCTTCAATTTAGCCACAAAATACTCAACCCATGTAACCTTCCTGCATTGACAAAGAGATTGTTCAAAGGAATTTTTTTTTTAATTACAGCAGGGAACAATCTTTTGCAAAAACTTCCACCTTTGTAGAAATCATACATAAACATACCCCTTTTTTGGAGTATTAGGAGGCATTATAAACACTTTGAAATATGAAAAACAATTTCCTCCATCACTTCTTTTTTTTTCTTCTTTTCTGTTTCTGCTCTTCTCTCTGTTTTTTTTTTCAGAAATAGTAGACTCGCGAATTGAGAATGAAAACATACTCCATTTCACCAATTTTCCAATCACAAGCATACCACAATTCCAACTACCCCCACACTTGAAACTTACACACCCACACATATCATAACGATGGACAATGCTCCACTACTTCTACGGCTTCGGTAAAGGCATTGTTCCTCAGGTTTAAAGCTTGTAATGTGGGTTAACAATGAAGTCAATAAAGCTCAAAGGGGTTTAGCAAAAGGAAAAATGAATTACAAGGTAGGTTATTTGGCTTACGTAGCTTATAAAAAAATAGCCTTAATCATGTTCATGTATGCATGTGTCAATGTGACCTGAAATAAATCAAGGCAAGTTCTAGAGAAACAAATCCATGGAAGAATATCTCTCATGAAAAAAAATAGTGATGTGAATGTGTCAGTCTAAAGGCTCAAAATCTCACCAGCTGTTGTCTACTAATTTAGTCATTACCATCTCAAGGAAAATAACTCAACTAATTAGTTCTAAGTCGCAAGATTACTCATTCAATCATGTTATAAATATGTCAAGGTTAATTGAAGAGCTCATGACTAATGCAACCTAGATCTCCTCCCCCACACTTAAAACTTGCATTGTCCCCAATGTGAGGTGAAATGCGAAGACAAGGTAAAACTAACTAAAATATAAATGCAAAAATAAAAAGAGAAAGGAACGAACTCCCCTTGGGTTGCCTCCCAAGCAGCGCCTTTATTTATTGTCATTGCCTCGACTTCATGCGTCCTTCTTGAATACTGTGGGAGTTGCCAAACTTTGAATTTCAACTGACCAAAAAGGTGAAATCCTGCCCAAGGCTCCTTAGGGTGACCTAATGATGTGCTTATTTGATATTAAATACACTCATATTCCTTATATTTTGATTTAAGTTACAATTGGAGTCATTGAGTGTTAAACAGGGCAAAAAGAGCATATTTGGGCAGTTTCTGCATAAAGGGATCGATCTTCTATAACGGAGAGATCGATCTTATCATGACGTAATGAAGAAATCCAAGCTGAAGGAACAAGGATCGATCATTGCCCTTGAAAGGATCAATCTTTGTTGGGAATTAAATCCTGACAGAGAGCATACTTTCAGGTGATCGATCATTTCCCTTGAAAGGATCGATCTTTGTTGTGAATTAAATTCTGACAGAGAGTATATTTTCAGATGATTGATCATTACCCATGAAAGGATCGATCCTCTCTTCACCCGAGAAAATTGAGAAAATCGGCAATGAAAAGGATCGATCTTCCCCTATCAAAGGATCGATCTTCCTCGGGGCGTAGCCAGAAATTGAAGGAATTGAGATCAAAAGATCGATCTTTTCCCTATGTAAAGATCGATCTTCCCTTCTCCAGTGAAGAAATTAAAGGGCTCAGATCTAATCCGAGGATGGGGAGGCTTTGGGCTATAAATAGGACTTTTTCTAGGGTTTGAGGGGGGAGTCCTAGATATTTTTGGCTGCTACTCTATACTCTTTGATATTTTTCCTAGGTTTTCTCTTATTTAATTGAATCTTTGGAGGATTGTTATTGATGGCCTTGCGTAGCTAAATCTTGATTCTTGGTCAAGGAAACTGAAACCTCAGAATCAACGAAACTGTGAAATCTAATCTATTTTTATTATTCAGTTTATACTTGAGTATTGAATGTTATTTTGTGATTATATTCAGTTTATACTTGAGTATTGAATGTTATTTTGTGATTATATTCATGATTGTCTTGTCTAATTGCTAGGAGGCCTACTAGTTTATTATTCATCGCAATCTACTGCTAGATTGGATATCAAATCCGTAATTGTTTGATCCCTCTAATCTGCGAAGCAACTAAGATCTATTGATTTACTGCGTTTCAAAGATTGTTAGATCTTAGGAAGAACGTTCAACTAAATTAAAAGCAATCGCGTGTACCTGTGTTGTTTAGCTTCATCGATCTCCCTATTCTTAAGGCTGCTAATAGATTAAATCTACAACGCTTGTCTTAGGTTGTTTAGTAGTTAGGGTTAATTGGATCGTTTGTTTCTAATTAATTATGATTGAGGAGAGATTCGAATTTAATTCGAACGATGAATATTCAAGGTGTGGATTGGTATATACTTGCATCAATGATCAGTTATAAAGATTTCGATAGTGGATGTTGACTTAGACCAAGGTTTGTTCTCTTGATTCAATTCGATTCTTCGCTTTAAATTGTTTCTTTACTGTTTTCATTACGCTTAAAACCCTCCCATCTTTGTTCACATAACACAAAACTTATATTAGACACTTCTCGTGGAATCGACTCGTACTCGCACTACTACATTTATTTTAACGAATATTGGTTTTATTTTTGGTTTCTTGCGACAGCACATCAAATTTTGGCGCCATGGCCAGGGAATGATTCTAGTTGATTTTTTTTTGTGCTTATTGTGATCTTTATTTCATAAAAAAAGAGAGTTTATTTCGTTTATTTGCGCTTTATGATAGAAGTTTTATTTATTTAGAATACTCTAGACCTTTTCTTGATTTGTTTTTCTTGGTTTATCAGAGTCTTCTTGATTGTTTATGAGTATAACCCGCTCTTTTAATCAAGACGATTTGCAGTACGATCCAGAGATAGAAAGAACTTTGTGTAGGTTGAGGAGGGAAGCTCGAAGAAACTCTGAGGAGAACAATTTGACTCTTGACCTCCTATTTGCTAGTGATTCGGAATTAGAAGAGGAAGAAGTCATTGCCGGAAATCGAACTTTGAAAGAGCTTCCAGCCCCAGATTTGAATCAACAGCCCTTATGCATTACATTCCCTATGCTGCTACTACTTTTGAATTGAAATCTGGACTAATACATCTCTTACCCACTTTTCATGGATTTGTAGGTGAAGATCCTTACAAGCATTTAAAGGAGCTTCATGTTGTGTGCACAAGTATGAAACCTATGGGGGTGACTGAATATCAGATCAAATTGAGAGCCTTCCCATTTTCTTTGAAGGATTCGGCTAAAGATTGGCTTTATTATTTACTCTCTAAAAGTATTACCAATCTCAACTATGGGAATCCACAAGTAAATCAGCCCACAACTCAAATCCGCCCAACTGGCCAGCAATATAGACCGCCATACCCCCCGAGACCACAACCAAAACCAACTCCTAATTCTGGTATGTCTTTAGAAGATATTGTTAAATCCCTTGCTACTAATACTTTGCAATTTCAACAGGAGAGAAAACAATTTCAACAAGAGGCGAAGGCCAGTATTCAAGGTTTGGAACATCAGGTAGGCCAAATGGCGACAACAATTAGTAAGTTGGAGGCACAAAGTTTGGGAAAATTACCCTCTCAAACGGTAATAAATCCAAGAGAAAATGCAAGTGCAATTGTTTTGAGAAGTGGTAAAGCAGTTGAGATTTCAGCTAAGGAAGTCACTGCATCATCACCGCAAGGAAAACAGCAAAACATTGTTGCGGAAAAAGATTTTCCCGATGACGATGACGTACCTACACGTAAGTTTCCACCTCTTTCTGATTATAAACCAGTGCCTCTTTTTCCTCAGGCTTTAATTGAATTTAGAAGAGATGAGCAAAATAAAGATCTATATGAGAATTTTCGTCGATGCGAGGTAAATATCCCACTCTTAGATGGTATTAAACAAGTACCTCGTTATGCTAAAATTCCTGTAAAGTGTAAAGATCCAGATATGTTTGCTATCCCATATATAATTGGTAACACTAAATTTGAAAGAGCCATGATAGATTTAGGAGCTTCTATCAATGTCATGCCATATTCTATATATGCTTCTTTGAAACTTGGACCTTTGAATGAAACTGGTGTTGTGATTCAATTGGCTGACAGAATGCTTATCTTAAAGGTGTAGTTGAGGATATTCTTGTGCAAGTTATTGATTTAGTTTTCCCTGCTGATTTCTATGTACTTGATATGGAGAATGGTGATCACACTACTATTTTATTGGGAAGACCTTTCCTAAAGACATCTAAGACTAAAATAGATGTCCATAGTGGCACACTTACAATGGATATTGATGGTGAAACTGTTAAGTTTAATATTTATGATGCCATGAAATGTCCTGCTGATGATGGTCTTGTGTATTCAATCGATGTTTTTTAATTATTTATCACAAGAAGTTTTTGAACTTAGTGGCAAAGATGAATTGGAAGTTGCCATTAGTAAGTCTCTTGAGAAAGGAAATGAGGAGCTATCCTTGAGTACTAATATGCAGGAAACTGTTGCAACCCTGAATGATTTTTCAACTCCTCAGAAATCAGGTACCGTCTCTTATACTCAATTACCTATTTCTAGTGAGAGACCTTTACCTTCTATTTTGCAAGCACCCATTCCAGATCTGAAATCTCTTCCTAATCACCTCAAATATGCTTTTCTTGGAGATGGAGGAGTGTTACTAGTGATTATTTCCAATAACCTTAGTGCACCACAAAAAGAAAAGCTTGTGCAGGTTTTTAAGAAGCATAAGACAGCTATTGGTTGGACAGTTGCAGACATCAAGGGAATCAGCCCGAGTACATCCATGCATCGTATCTTGTTTGAAGAGGGAGCAAAACCTTCCCGCCAACCACAAAGAAAGTTGAACCCGCCCATGATGGATGTAGTGAAGAAGGAGATCCTCAAACTTCTTGAAGTTGGAGTGATCTATCCTATGTCGGATAGCACTTGGGTTAGTCCAGTTCAAGTAGTGTCTAAAAAGACAGGAATAACCATGGTGAGAAATCAAAAAGATGAGTTAGTTCCTACCCGTGTTCAGAATGGGTGGAGGGTTTGTTATAGATTATAGAAAATTAAATGCTATAACCTGAAAGGACCACAGCCCTTTACCTTTTATTGATCAGATGTTTGAAAGGTTAGATGGTCACTCTTATTATTGTTTTCTTAATGGTTATTCAGGATATTTTCAGATTGCAAGTGCTCCTAAAGATCAAGAAAAGACGACTTTCACGTGCCCATTCGGGACTTTTGCATATCGTCGCATGCCCTTTGGCCTTTGCAACGCCCCAACCACTTTCCAAAGGTGTATGATTAGTATATTTTCAGATTATATTGAACATATCATAGAAGTTTTTATGGATGTTTTCACAGTTTACAGAGACTCCTTTGATAATTGTTTACATAACCTTACACTTGTTCTTCAAAGATGTATAGAAACTAGCATTGTGTTAAATTCTGAGAAATGTCATTTCATGGTTGAATAAGGTATAGTTTTGGGTCATGTAGTTTCATCTAAAGGAATTGAGGTTGATAAAGCAAACGTTGATGTTATTCAATCTTTACCTTATCCCACTAGTGTGTGGGAAGTTCGTTCTTTTCTTGGACATGCAGGTTTTTATCGAAGATTCATCACAGACATATCCAAAATAGCATTACCGCTATGCACGTTGTCACAAAAGGACAATGTTTTTGAGTTCGATGAGGCATGCAAAAAGGCATTTGATAAGTTGAAAGAATTGTTTACTTCTACCCCAGTTATTCAGCCCCCTGACTAAAGCGTCCCTTTCAAGATAATGTGTGACGCGAGTGATTATGCAGTAGGCGCTGCTTTGGGCCAAAAGATTAGAAAAATATCTCATGCAATTTACTATGCTTTCAAGACTTTGGATGATGCCTAGAGAAATTATTCTACAACTGAAAAAGAACTTTTAGACGTTGTGTTTGCTTTAGAAAAATTTTGGTCTTATTTACTTGGTACTAAAGTCATTGTCTACTCTGATCATGTAGCTTTTTGTTATTTAATGATGAAGGAGGCAAAGCCGAGATTAATACGATGGATACTTCTCTTGAGTGAATTTGATTTGGAGATAAAAGACAAAAGAGGAATAGAAAATCGGGTCGCAAATCATCTGGTTCGATTAGTTCATGTGGAAGATAAACTTTATCTACAAGAAACATTCCATGATGAGCAACTCTTCTCCGCAAATATGACATTACCTTGGTATGCGAATATTGTGTCACTAATATGTTACCTTCTGATTTATCTAAGGCTCAAAAAGATAAGATCAAAAGTGATGCCAAATACTATGTGTGGGATGACCCACCATATTTATGAAAACATTGTGTCGATCAAATAATAAGAATGTGCGTTCTTGAAAATGAAATTATTTCTATACTCACTTTTTGTTATTCTTATGCTTGTGGAGATCACTTTGGAGCCAAGAGAACGACAAGAAAAGTGTTAGAATGCGGTTTCTATTGGCCTTCTTTATTTCGAGATTCATACCATCTTTGTAAGTCATGCGAGAATTGTCAAAAGACAGGTAATATATCCCAAAGGAATGATACCACAAACCCCCATATTATTTTGTGAAATTTTCGATGTTTGGGGCATCAATTTCATGGGTCCGTTCCCTATATCTTTCGGTTATGTTTATATTCTACTTGCTGTTGATTATGTTTCAAAATGGGTAGAAGCTAAAGCTATCAGGACTGACGATTCTAAAGTCATTGTAGATTTTATCAAGTCTAACATATTATTTAGGTTTGGAATTCCAAGAGCTTTCATAAGTGATCGAGGCACGCACTTTTGCAATCGGACTGTGGAGGCGTTGCTAATGAAGTATCATGTGACCCATAAGGTGTCAACTGCATATCATCCGCAAACCAGTGGGCAAGCGGAAGTGTCAAATCGAGAGATCAAGTCCATCATTGAAAAGACGGTAAATCCAAATAGAAAAGATTGGAGTTTGCGTTTGGATGATGCTTTGTGGGCATATAGGACTGCATATAAGACTCTCATCGGTAAGTCACCTTATCGCTTAGAATTTGGGAAACCATGTCACCTTCCAGTTGAGTTAGAACATAAGACGTATTGAGCTATCAAGAACTTCTACATGAAGATGGATGAAAGTGGAGAACACAGAAAGTTGCAACTACAAGAACTAGATGAAATTCACAATGATGCCTATGAGAGCGCTAGGATTTATAAGGAAAATACAAAAGCTTTTCATGACAAGATGATCTCAAGGAAGGAGTTTAAAGTTGGTCAAAAAAGTCCTCCTTTACCAATCACGTTTATGTTTGTTTCCAGGTAAGTTGCGTTCTCGCTGGATTGGACCTTTTAGTGTTACTAATGTTTTTTCTCATGGTGCAGTTGAAATTCAAAGTTTAGCCACTTCCAAAATGTTTACGGTGAATGGCCACCTTTCTATGA
Source organism: Narthecium ossifragum (assembly GCA_963920575.1). Lineage (NCBI taxonomy): Eukaryota > Viridiplantae > Streptophyta > Magnoliopsida > Dioscoreales > Nartheciaceae > Narthecium > Narthecium ossifragum. Next base: position 13,801,664 of record OY986970.1, read on the forward strand.
AGGTGTTCAAACAGAAAATGTGGAAAAATTGGACCTTGAGGAGCCAACTTATACTGATTGAAGAAGAAAGCAAGAAGTCGATCGAGCCAATGACAATAAACAAAGGCACTGCTTGGGAGGCAACCCAAGGGGAGTTCGTTCATTTCTCTTTTTATTTTCGCATTTCCATTTTAGTTATTTTTTCCTTTTCTTTGCATTCCACCTTACATTGAGGACAATGTCAGTTTCAAGTGTGGGGGAGGAAATTTAGGTTGCATATGCCATAAGCAAGAAGTAATTAAGCTTGACATATTCATAACATGATTGAATGAGTAATCTTGCTGACTTAAAATTAATTAGTTGAGTTATTTTTCTTAAGATGGTAGTGACTAAATTTAGTAGACAAAAGCTGGTGAGATTTTGAACCTTTAGACTGACACATTCATATCAGTCTCACTATTTCCTTTCATGAGAGATATTATTCCATGGATTTGTTTCTCTAGAACTTACTTTGATTCTATTCGAGGTCACATTGACACATGTATACATGAACATGATTAAGGTCCTCTTTGTTTATAAGCTACATAAGCCAAATAGCCTACCTTGCAATTAATTTTTCCTTTTGCTAAACCCCTTTGAGCTTTATTGACTTCATTGTTAACCCACATTACAAGCTTCAAATCTGAAAAATAATGTCGATACCCAAGCCATAGGACTAGTGGAGCATTGATCATCATTATGATATGTATGGGTGTGCAAGTTTCAAGTGTGGGGGTGTTTGGATTATGGCTATGATTGGTGAAGTAGAGTATATTTTCATACTCAATTCGTGAGTATGTTGTTTCAAAAAAAAAAAGAAAAGAAGAAGAAAGGAAGTGGAGGAAACTGTTCCTCATGTTACAATATGTGTTTAGGAATCCTCCCAATACTTCGGTATGATTTCTACAAAGGTCGAAGTTTTTGCAAAAGATTGTTCCCTATTGCAGTTAAAAAGTATTCCTTTTAACAATCACTTTGCCAATGTAGTAATGTTATATGGTTTGAGTATGTTAAAGCTAAGTTGAGGAAGTTGATTGGTTATACATGTATTATTGATGCATTTTTGCTCCATTAGTTTCATTGGCTTTTGAGCTACATTCCCAAATATTTCCCACCTTAATCCTGGACCCCGTTACAACCTTTGAAAATCCTTCTGATCTATGTTATGCATGTGATTCTAGTGGTGAAGAATGAGAAGATATGCAAGCTTATGATAGATCATTTTTCATTGGAATGAATTTGAGTGAAACACATACCCTTCAAACACATGAGAGTTGAGTGTTAAAGTCCGTGAGGGTCTACTTATTTAGTATGCTCCATATGCAAGTGCAAATGCTCAGTAACTAACTTTGAGTTGTTCAGGAATTTTTGTTCATGACGTGTTATGAGTTTTGAAAAGCTAAATTGTTTCTTTTGTTAATGGCATTGCAACCTTGATATTTTGAGTGGAGTGAAATTTTAAGTTTTGCCCGAGGATGAGCAAAAGCTAAGTGTGGGGGAATTTGATGATGATAAATAATGTCATATGTTTACCCCTTAATACTTAGTCTCCTATGATTATTTGATACCTAAATATACTCATATTCCTTATATTTTGATTTAGGTTACAATTGGAGTCATTGAGTGTGAAACAGGGCAAAAAGAGCATATTTGGGCAATTTCTGCATAAAGGGATCGATCTTCTATAATGGAGAGATCGATCTTTGATGTCGCTCAAATGTGTCACGCACAGCGGTCGCGGTGCAGTACAGCATAAGAGAGGTCGAATCCCACAGAGAGACAAGCAGGAAAGATCCAGAAATACAGATAATAATATATTAAAGACAATCAAGAAAGCTAACTAAACTAAATTAGATCAAAGGATAAATGATAATGTAGGATTAACTAAAGATATCAGGCTTTTGATACGGCTAGGCTTCAGGAATCACTTCACTCGGATTTAGGCTCTTCTCTTCTCAATGGTCCATATAATACTCAGTTAAGGGATTCACATCCCAATCGCCTTAACCGGAAGATATAGAATTATGAATCTGATAAAATATAAATGTCTCTTCCTATGATTGGTTCTTCCTTTTTATATTTCTAACTTCATCCAACCAAACCTAAGAATACACGATACCGGCTGTCACTATAGGCAACGCGCAGCAAAAGTTCATCGGGACAAAGCCCTAACTCTAACCGGATCTCTAAGAATACACAATACCAACTCTCACAATCGGCAATGCATAGCAAAGATCTCACAGTATAGAGCCCCAACCTTATCTAACCAGATCCCTAAGAATACACAATACCAGCTGTCACTACAGGCAATGCATAGCAAAGGTCTCACGAGACTCGGTAGGAGAATCGAAGGAGATAACTATGGGATCACAATATCATAAAAGAAGCATGACTGGATTTATAATAATGTTTAACCACAAAGCAATCTGTGAAGATCCAATACATAAGAAGAGTTTAACAATAAAGATTAAAAAACTATGAACCATTGTTGGAGAAGAAGCCCTAGTCCTCGCTAGATCATCCGTCCGCCATGCCCGTGGATTACTCGGCCATGGATGGAGATATCTTCATCTTCTTCCTCTTGAAAAAGTTCTGAAAAGAGCCTCCAAAAACGTTCAAGAAGTCCCCCTCAAACCCTAGAAAGAGTCCTATTTATAGGGTCCAAGAATTAGTAAACTCGGATTAGATCAAAACCGCTAATTTAATTCACTGGGAACGTCCGATCGATCCCCCTCGGGATGTTGGATCGATCGGTCTCTTAAAATCTCCAATCTTCTATTTACGCCCGAGTCCGATCGATGGACGGATCGATCGGACTCTGCTCCTCTAAAAAGCATACGTTCTGTCACCCTTTAATTCCCAAGTCCGATCGATCGAATTATGAGAGTGTTGGATCGATCGGTTGAGTAAAAATCCACTGTTTTTGGCTTTTTCCGAGTCCGATCGATCGGACCATTAGTGTCGGATCGATCGGACCCTATAGGAGGGATGGATGGATCGATCGGACCATGTTCAGCCCAAAAACACATGTTCTGTCACGATTCTGCGTGGTCCGATCGATCGGCGGATCGCTCGGACTTCCAGCTTATTTTCGGTTCTGCCTTTCAGACTGCGCCATCGGTACTAAAATTGCCGTAACTTCCTCTAGGAAACTCAGAATCACGAACCGTAAAATTCTCCAGAATCTAGACTTCAAGAGCTTTCCAACCATATGTGGCACATCATCTGGTTCTTCATGAGCAGGTACAGATTAATTTTTGAATTTGATCCATATACTCTTTTCAGCTTCTTTTAGCTCCAATTTCCTGCATTTTCCAAACAACCATGTGAAGCAACATATAGATATAAAAATAGTGATAAAGATGCTGATTAAGGATAATTTTTTAGCAATTGAGATGGTTATAAGACTGTTCAGAGTGCACTTTCATGCACTCATCACACCCCCCAACCAGCTTATTACTAGTCTCTAGCAATTCAAAGCGCATAGAATATAATTAAGCACACTAACGGTTCAAGGATGTAGACATGCTTGATAAAAATTCTACCTTATCAAGTCGATAGTGTTTTATGCAGTACAGAGCATGGGAACTTCTTATACTCGTACACATACTACCAACACATGAAATCAACTTCTACACATCAAACATGCTAATCACCATCCAGAAGAACACATGTGACGTGATAAATAAATGTTACGTGCAGAAGCAACTTCTACCCACCATTAGTCCAAACACAGTACTATCTTCATGACCAATCATCCAACCCTCACACTTTAGTAGCATGGTCTTTCTTGTTTTTTCTCTTTTTTTTCTCAACTATCAGACACTTTGCCTTTTTACACGAGCACTCTCCGCTTCTTGAGGCGCAGAGACCCGGTTACTTAGCAAAACACTTAATAGTTTTTTTTTTTTCGCTATAAGTGGTTCTACCTTTTTACGCGAGCTCCCCGCTTCCTGAGGCAAGAACACCCGGTTACTCAGTAGATCACCTACTAGTTGTTTAGGCACAGCTTTATCAAGCTCCAGAACTTTTTCTTTTTTTTTTCTCTCCATGCAATACTCAACACTAGCTAATGCTGAAATCATGGTCTAGATTAACAATAGCATGCCCATTCCTCTGGTGAGTATAATCGCCACTGCACATAAAGTGTTCGTGTGTGAATCACATGATGTTATACTTTCAGGTTATCACGCATGCAATCAATGTATTGGTCAATCCATATGAAAGCAACATGCATAATAAGCATAAAAATTTCAGCTCATGTACAATTTCTACTAATATAATCAAGTCAACACTATTAAACTCAATAAGGTAGCATGCATAAGGTCATGTATTCCTACACCCCCCAACCTAAAATTCACATTGTCCTCAATGTGTGCTAATCATGTAAATAAGCAGAAGGGTGTTGGCTGAATTTTCATATATAACAGAAAAAATAGGAAATCGAAATAAGAGCGAGGCCACCTGACAGAATATCTGAAATCTTGCACAGGGCTCTCCATTGTAGCCGAATTTCACAAGCAAGGAAGACGGAAGTTCCAGCATCCTAAAAACATAAAATAGCAAACAAAAGCAAATGAGAAGGAAAGCAAACAAACTAAAACAACCTAACCTAATCAAAAAGGGAAATGATAGATATGAGAAAGATCATCCCTCGTAGACAAGGTCTACGAGAGAAACGGTGTGCTCCTCAGGGTCCGCTTTCTCTGGAATCTGTTTCAAACGCTGTCCATTAACCGTAAATGGCCTCCCATCCTTTGGGTCTTCAACTTCCACAGCCCCATTCTCAAATATTCTGCTAATGGTGAAGGGGCCTGTCCAGCGTGATCTCAGCTTCCCATGATGAAGATGCAGTCGTGCGTCATACAGATATGCTTGCTGTCCGACTTGAAACGTCTTCCGCAAGATCTTCTTGTCATGGTAGGGCTTTGTCTTTGCCTTGAAAATCCTAGAACTCTCATAAGCATCATTCCTGAGTTCCTCTAGCTCAGACAGCTGGAGTTTCTGTTCCTGACCTGCAGCATCCAAAGTAAAATTTAGTGACTTAATAGCCCAATATGCCTTATGTTCTAGTTCGACTGGAAGATGGCATGGTTTTCCATAAACAAGGCGAACTAGATAAAGTTCCTAACGTTAGGCATCTGTCACAGGATTTGCAGAAAATATTAACATCACGAAACATAGTAGGTCAGTAAAAACCACATTGAAGAATTTTAGCAGCAGTCTTTTTCATCCAAAAATGGCCTCCACATGCATGAGAGTGACAAAATGTAATGATGTTTTCGATTTCATAATCAGGGACACACCGGCGCATAATCTGGTCAGGACAATACTTAAACAGACAAGGATCATCCCAATAAAATTTCTTTACCTCAACAAAGAACCTACGCTTATCCTGCGCACTCCAAAAGGAAGGGATCTCACCTGTCGCTAAGTAGTTAACAATGTGTGCATACCAGGGCAGCCGTGCAACTGAAAAGAGTTGCTCATCAGGGAAGTCATCCATAATTGGAGGCTCATTTCCTGCTACTTCCACCATCAACCTTGATAGGTGATCAGCGACAACGTTCTCCACGGGAAAGCGGGGACTGATCGAGCACCTAAGAACAAAAGCAAAACAAACCAAAAACAAAAGCAAACATGCAAGCACACAACATAAAAATAACTCAAGCATTCTCAAGCATACAAGAAAGCAAATTGAGCAAACTAAACTACTATATCTAAGACATGGATTTTTAATCGCGCCCTTGGCGGTCGTGCCCTAGCACGATGATATGCAAAATCAGTAAGTGCCATGGCCTGGAAGGTTAACGATAGTAATATCACCAAGAGTAGTTTACCATGTGAATCCAAGTGACATATGACAAGTAGGAGAGCTAACTTTTGCATTCCAACTCCAATAAACAAGATACTTGGATCTCTCAAATCGAAATATGTGTCATTATTATGCTCAAGTGTCAATGACTCATCCAATGACCTATCAATAATGTCATCATGCTCGTGGTCAAGGATGGTAAGATCACAAAATCTGAAATAAATCCGTCGAAGTTTAAAAATATCTATCAAGGTCATGTTCTTCCTTACTATCCAAGGAGATGAAATAAAAACAGGAAATATACCTCGCGGCTTAGAAGCAATGACTTGAAGTTCAGCCGATGGAGGTTCAATGAATACCTGGTCCTGGTGGTCTTGGAAGTCATCCGGATCTTCCTCGTTGCTGGCCGGCCCGTACTGGAGTACTTCGGCTTCTTCCATATGATGTGTCCATCCGAGTTCGTGCATGCTAAAAGATGTGATTACCTCGCATAGTTGGCGTGCTTTCTCCTCGTCCTTCATAAGTAACTGCAGAATGAAAGAATCAATATTAGGCTTGGTTTTAGCCTCTTTAAGTAAGTCCAAAATCTCTGCCATAGAAAGTTGAGCTTGAGCAGAAACATGTGCATCTTCAGCATCAGAAGCATAAACATGTGCATTACTAACATTGGAATCATGAGCATATGCATAGTGAATGTTAGTATCATGAACATGCGTAGGAGCGCTGAAATCATGTGCATATGCATCACACACATTAGAATCAATAGCTTGTGCATCAATAGGACTAGAATTTTGAACATGCACACTAGCACTACAATCATGAGCATATGCATCATCAACATGAACATCTTGAGCATGTGCACCATAAGCATTAAAATCATGGATGTATGCATCAGAAGCACTAAAGTCATTGACACATGCATCATACGTGTTAGGCTCATCAACATGCACATCATGGGAAGTAGCAACATAAGTATCATGCACATAATCATCATAAGCACTAGGATAAGAGTAGAAAGGCTCATTGTGTTGCTGATAGCTGCTGAAAGTTAAGGCGACATTGGAATGCTTGTAGGATTTGGCATTGGAATGATCATGATAACCATCCCAGCGCCCCGGAACCGTCTGTGTATAAGTCGTCTCCACAAGCTCATCCAAATACCTCATAGCTTCATCAGAATCAATCTGCAAAAACTCACCCCTGCATCTTGTTTCAAGAATTTGACGTTCATGCTCAGTTAATCCATAATAAAAATAGCTAACTAAACGCCAATTAGGATAACCATGTTGAGGGCATGAAGCTATTAAACTGGTAAATCGCTGCCATGCATCACATAATGACTCATTATCCTTTTGTGCAAAGGATGAAATTTTTGTTTTCAATGCATTACTCATATAAGTAGAACGATACTCATTGACAGAAACATGACTCGTTCTATTCACGTCTCTCAATTCATATATGCTTTTCTTACGAATTGTTGTTTGAGACATTCCATCTCTCGACTTCATAGAACATGATCTCAAATAGTATTGATATAATTCATTTTCCATCCTCTTCTTTTTTCAGTTTTTTTTTTTTTAGTCAGTTTTTTTTTACCAAGTAAAAATAAAACGAAAATTCAAAACAAAACTAAAAAGAAAATAAAGAAAACTAAGGAAAAAGAAATAAAAATCCAAAGAAAAGGGGAAAAAGTTACCGCCTTCGATGTCTTCAATCATCGTGATCTGTTGATTCTGGCGCTTTTCTGAACCGTCTCCCCGGCAACGGTGTCAATTTTTGATGTCGCTCAAATGTGTCACGCACAGCGGTCGCGGTGCAGTACAGCATAAGAGAGGTCGAATCCCACAGAGAAACAAGCAGGAAAGATCCAGAAATATAGATAATAATATATTAAAGACAATCAAGAAAGCTAACTAAACTAAATTAGATCAAAGGATAAATGATAATGTAGGATTAACTAAAGATATCAGGCTTTTGATACGGCTAGGCTTCAGGAATCACTTCACTCGGATTTAGGCTCTTCTCTTCTCAATGGTCCATATAATACTCAGTTAAGGGATTCACATCCCAATCGCCTTAACCGGAAGATATAGAATTATCAATCTGATAAAATATAAATGTCTCTTCCTATGATTGGTTCTTTCTTTTTATAGTTCTAACTTCATCCAACCAAACCTAAGAATACACGATACCGGCTGTCACTACAGGCAACGCGCAGCAAAAGTTCATCGGGACAAAGCCCTAACTCTAACCGGATCTCTAAGAATACACAATACCAACTCTCACAATCGGCAATGCATAGCAAAGATCTCACAGTATAGAGCCCCAACCTTATCTAACCACATCCCTAAGAATACACAATACCAGCTGTCACTACGGGCAATGCATAGCAAAGGTCTCACGAGACTCGGTAGGAGAATCGAAGGAGATAACTATGGGATCACAATATCATAAAAGAAGCATGACTGGATTTATAATAATGTTTAACCACAAAGCAATCTGTGAAGATCCAATACATAAGAAGAGTTTAACAATAAAGATTAAAAAACTATGAACCATTGTTGGAGAAGAATCCCTAGTCCTCGCTAGATCATCCGTCCGCCATGCCCGTGGATTACTCGGCCATGGATGGAGATATCTTCATCTTCTTCCTCTTGAAAAAGTCCTGAAAAGAGCCTCCAAAAACGTCCAAGAAGTCCCCCTCAAACCCTAGAAAGAGTCCTATTTATAGGGTCCAAGAATTAGTAAACTCGGATTAGATCAAAACCGCTGATTTAATTCACTGGGAACGTCCGATCGATCCCCCTCGGGATGTTGGATCGATCGGTCTCTTGAAATCTCCAATCTTCTATTTACACCCGAGTCCGATCGATGGACGGATCGATCGAACTCTGCTCCTCTAAAAAGCATACGTTCTGTCACCCTTTAATTCCCAAGTCCGATCGATCGAATTATGAGTGTTGGATCGATCGGTTGAGTAAAAATCTGCTGTTTTTGGCTTTTTCCAAGTCCGATCGATCGGACCATTAGTGTCGGATCGATCGGACCCTATAGGAGGGATGGATGGATCGATCGGACCATGTTCAGCCAAAAAACACATGTTCTGTCACGATTCTGCGTGGTCCGATCGATCGGCGGATCGCTCGGACTTCCAGCTTATTTTCGGTTCTGCCCTTCAGACTGCGCCATCGGTACTAAAATTGCCGTAACTTCCTCTAGGAAACTCGGAATCACGAACCGTAAAATTCTCCAGAATCTAGACTTCAAGAGCTTTCCAACCATATGTGGCACATCATCTGATTCTTCATGAGCAGGTACAGATTAATTTTTGAAGTTGATCCATATACTCTTTTCAGCTTCTTTTAGCTCCAATTTCCTAAATTTTCCAAACAACCATGTGAAGCAACATATATATATAAAAATAGTGATAAAGATGCTGATTAAGGATAATAATCTAGCAATTGAGATGGTTATAAGACTGTTCAGAGTGCACTTTCATGCACTCATCAATCTTATCATGACGTAATGAAGAAATCCAAGCTGAAGGAACAAGGATCGATCATTGCCCTTGAAATGATCGATCTTTGTTGGGAATTAAATCCTGACAGAGAGCATACTTTCAGGTGATCGATCATTTCCCTTCAAAGGATCGATCTTTGTTGTAAATTAAATCCTGACAGAGAGCATATTTTCAGATGATTGATCATTACCCATGAAAGGATCGATCCTCTCTTCACCCGAGAAAATTGAGAAAATCGGCGATGAAAAGGATCGATCTTCCCTTATCAAAGGATCGATCTTCCTTGTGGCGTAGCCAGAAATTGAAGGAATTGAGACCAAAAGATCGATCTTTCCCTATGTAAAGATCGATCTTCCCTTCTCCAGTGAAGAAATTAAAGGGCTTAGATCTAATCCGAGAATGGGGAGGCTTTGGGCTATAAATAGGACTCTTTCTCGGGTTTGAGGGGGGAGTCCTAGATATTTTTGGCTACTACTCTATACTCTTTGATATTTTTCCTAGCTTTTCTCTTATTTAATTGAATCTTTGGAGGATTGTTATTGATCGCCTTGCGTGGCTAAATCTTGATTCTTGGTCAAGGAAACTGAAACCTCGGAATCAATGAAACTGTGATATCTAATCTATTTTTATTGTTCAGTTTATACTTGAGTATTGAATGTTATTTTGTGATTATATTCATGATTGTCTTGTCTAATTGCTAGGAGGCCTACTAGTTTATTATTTATTACAATCTACTGTTAGGTTGGATATCAAATCCGTAATTGTTTGATCCCTCTAATCTACTAAGCAACTAAGATCTATTGATTTACTGCGTTTCAAAGATTGTTAGATCTTACGAAGAACGTTCGACTAAATTAAAAGCAACCGCATGTACTTGTATTGTTTAGCTTCATCGATCTCCCTATTCTTAAGGCTGCTACTAGATTAAATCTACAGCGGTTTTCTTAGGTTGTTTAGTAGTTAGGGTTAATTGGATCGCTTGTTTCTAATTAACTATGATTGAGGAGAGATTCATGATTTCGAGTTTGCTACATGAAGTTACATTATTTTTGATACCAATGCGCAGTGTTGAATGAATAGTGACGGTCGACCGTCGCATCATCCGTGAGATCGACCGTCGCATCGACCGTCGCGCTCACAATGCTCACGGTCGACCATCGCATCGACCGTCAGCCTCTGTCAAAAAAACACTTCTCAGGGTCGATGCGATGACCGGTCGCCGCTTTTCCAAATATTATGCACAGTTCACGGTCGACCGTGGCATCTAGCGCGGGCGTATAATGGGTTTAACTTTAACCCGAGTTTCCTAATTTTTGGATCCTATAAATAGGAAACTTAGGGTTAGTCAAAGCGAGTTCTGGGACGTTTTTGGAGGCTCTTTCTAGACGTTTCTGAGGGAATAAGATGAATACATCTCCATCCATGGCCGAGTAATCCGCGGGCATGGCGGACGGATGACCTAGCGAGGATTAGGATTTCTTCTTCATCATGATTCATAGTTTTTAATCTTTATTGTTAAACTCTTTTCTATTTATTGAATCTTCAAAGATTATTTTCAGATTATAGATTTCTATGTGGATGATAAATATTACGAATCTAGTCATACTTCTGATGCAGGACAAAACCCGGGCGACCCCGACCGTAGGACGGGCATAACTTTTGATCCGGGTGTCTGATCGGGGCGTGTGATCAGTCGAGACGACCGGGTCGACGAGCCCGTCGTGAATCATGGGAGATCTTTGATCTCTCCATGAACTTCACCCCCAAATCCAAATTCTTCTTCGATTGGCTTAAAAATTCAATTTTAGTTAACACTTTCCTTTTTAGGCAGTTTTATCGGTTTTTATTTTTGATAACTTTTCTATTTTGAGTAGGATTTCTCTTTTGAATTCCGGGTTTAGAACTTGGATGATGATGTTTGAGTCCATGTTTGAGTTGGGTTGGTCTTTCCTTGAAACTATAAAAGGAGGCCTTAGGGTTTGAAAAAAATTAGGGTTTTTTTGGTTTCTTCCTCATAGAAATCTGGTTATCGCTCCCAAAGAGAGTTTGGTTGTCTCTCCCATCGAGAGATCCACGTTACCCCTGTGCCAACTTCTTTCATGATCTTATAATCCGATAGTTTTATTTATAGTTTACCTACTTTATCTCGTGTAATCTTTGCTATGCATTGCCGATAGTGAGAGTTGGTATTGTGTATTCTTAGAGATCTGGTAAGATACAGTTAGGGCTTTGTCCCGATGAACTTTTGCTATACGTTTCCTGTAGTGACAGCCGGTATCGTATAATCTTAGGTTCTGTTAAGATGAAGTTAGAGCTATAAAAGGAAGAATCAGTTGTAGGAAGAGGCATTTATATATTTTATTAGGTTTGTAGTTCCATATCTTCCAGTTAGTGTGATTGGGATGTGAATCCCTTAACTGAGTATTATATGAACCATTGAGAAGAGAAGAACCTAAATCCGAGTGAAGTGATTCCTCAAGCCTAGCCTCAACCAAATCCTGATTTCTTTCGTTAATTTTATTTTACCATTACATCTTCAATCTACTTTCTTAAATTCTACGCTCTTGATAGTTTTCGATATATTGTTATTAGTGTTTCTGGATCTTTCATGCTTGTCTCTCTATCTGCACTGCGACCGTTGTGCGAGACACATTTGAGCGATTGATGAGTGCATGAAATTGCACTCTGAACGTGACTAAGAGCAGCTTATTTTTTGAGTTTTCATGATTTATATAGATGATTTCATCCGTACATGTTGCTACACAAAGTTATTTGTATTATGCAGAAAATTGAAGCAAAGATGGGTCTTTAACGCCAACACAGTACCTTTTTTAAAAGAACCAGATGATGTACCATATATGGTTGGAAAGCTATGGAAGTCTAGTTTCCGAGATTTTTTACGGTTCATGATTTGGAGTTTCCTAGAGGAATATATGTCATCTTTAGTATGAGAGGTGCATGAGCAAGCAGCTATGGAATACGAAGATCGATCTGATCCCAAAAAAGATCGATCTACTTTTGTGCTCAGACCATAGAGAATTAACACCAATTATAAAAAGATCGATCTGATCCTTAAAAGATCAATCGGAAGCTGGGTGATCTGGAAGTGACCCAGTTTACGGAGAAAGAAGATCGATCCTTTCCCAAAGAAGATCGATCTTAGTCGGGGCAACCTAGGTTACGGAAAATGAGGAAAAATACAGTTTCGTCGACTGGTAGGAAAATATTCGGAAAGTATTCCGTGCAAGTCAAAATATTCTCCGATTTGAATACATGATAGAAGGCTCAGAGATCTACAACTTTTCTGTTGGACAGTTTGTGAGATTATGGATGGTGTGATAGCAGATTTGAAGAATAGATGAAGTTACACAAGCTGGAAAACTGTTCTGTCGAAGCTGAGAAGAATATTCTTCAAATATCCCAGATAACTTCGAATATTATGAAATATTTGGGATCAGACAGAAGAGTTCCTAATCTACAACTTTCATGTTAAGCACGTTTCCAACTGCCGGCTGGATTGGACCCAATAGCGACCGGAATCAGCTGCCAGGATTAATTTAGGAAATCCGAGTTGCTCCAGCAGTCCAACTCAACTAAAACCCTAATTTCGGGAGTTCCCCTATATATATGGTTATTTTAATCTGAAATTGGGCTGGTCCCAAGGGGTTTTCTACAGAGCTTTGGAGGGGAGAAAAACAAGAAAGAAGATGAAGAAATCTCCATCAATGGCTGAGTAAGTCGTGGGCATGGCAGACGGATGATCTAGGGAGGATTAGGGTTTCTTCTTCATCATGGTTCATAGTTTTGATCTTTATTGTTAAACACTTTTCTATGTATTGAATCTTCAAGGATTATATCTATTGTTTACCTACTTTATCACGTGAAATCTTTGCTATGCATTGCCGATTGTGAGAGTTGGTATTGTGTATTCTTAAAGATATGATAAGATAGAGTTAGGGCTTTGTGCCGATGAGCTTTTGCTATACGTTGCCTATAGTGACAGCCGGTATCGTATATTCTTAGGTTTTGGTAGGATGAAGTTAGAGCTATAAAAGGAAGAATCAGTCGTAGGAAGAGACATTTATATATAAAAAATTGACGGCGTTGCTGGGGAGACGGTTCAGAAAAGCGCCAGAATCAGATTACAGTGATTGTAGACATCAAAAGCGGTAACTTCGTTCAGTTTCTTTAGTATTTATTTCTTTATTTCGGCTTTGATTTTCCTTCTCTATTAGGATTGTTTTCTTTTATTCGGTTTTAGTTAGTTAGCTTTGTTTCTATTATTGTTTTTGCTTATTTTCTTTAGTTGGTTTCCATCTTTCGGATTGCGTGATTGTTGGTGTATGCCTCGGTATAGAGACGAACTAGGCAGATTTGCTAGACGCCCGAGGGTGATTCTGAAACTTCTGATAGTGAGACATATATTGCTGATCTCTTTGACGCACAGTCACAAACTTCACATCATACTTTCATTATGGCTGAGCATGAGGAACAACAAGCTCCTAGGAGTTTGCATGAATATTTGCATCCCACACGCACTGTTACACCTTCATGCATCATGTTTCCACCTAATGTAGCACATGTAGACTTTAAACCTGGTATGATTCAATTGCTTCCTACTTTTTACGTGATGGAAAATGAAAATCCATATGTGCATATTAGGGAGTTTGAGGAAGTAGTGGCGACTTTCCATGGCCAACCGGGCGCTGTAGACATGATCCGACTTAAATTCTTCCCCTTCTCACTGAAGGAAAGAGCGAAGAGTTGGTTATATTCTTTGAGGCCACGATCTATAGGATCTTGGGCTGAAATGGCAGATGTTTTTCAACAAGTATTTCCCACAGCACAAGACCAATACACTTAGAGACAGATTTTGACCTTCGCACAGAAGGATAGCGAAACTCTGTATCAGGCATGGAAACGATTTAAAGACATGATGAATTTATGTCCTCATCATGGACATGAAAGTTGGCGTCTTATTAGTTATTTCTATGATGGTTTGACTGTTAGAGAACACTAATTTGTTCAGATGATGTGTAATGGTGAATTTTTGCAAAAAGATCATGACGCGGCTATTGAGTATTTGACAGAGCTTGCTGAGAAAGCTCATACATGGACTGGGCCAAGCGCAACAGATAATACCAGCAGAGCCAAACCACCGACCACCATCGCAACAACAAGGTGGAGGAATATATCAGCTACGCGAGGAAGATGTTACGCCGTGCCTTCTCGTAGGCACGGGTACCTAGTCTCTTCCCTGGTCTCAGTTCTTCCTTAGCCAAATCTATGGCTAGGTCGAGAGATACCTTTAGGGTTTTAGGAGAAGGACCCTAGGTATTCGACGAGGAAGATGAAGACTGGAGGTAGGAGATGGTAGAGAAGAGGTTACCTTGCAGATCCTCTTGTGGTTGGCTCGTTACTCTTGGAGATCCACGCCAAGAGAGGTGGAAGAAGGGGGGCGGCAGCCAAGGAGGACGCCGGAATGGGAGCGGTGGCTGGTAGCGGCGAACGGCGGTGGTGATGGTGGTAGCCGGCGGGTGGAGAAGGCCAGCAAGAGAGAGAAACGTGGGAGGGGCTGGTGGTGGTGGAATATTAAATTAGAACTACTCCTAAGATATCCTACTTTAACTACTAACTTTATTCTTCAATGCATAAAACCTAATACAAGCTATGGAGGTCCTTTTATAGAGGCCTCAAGAGAGTCCTACTTCAACTAGAGAACTACCTTGCTTTAATCAGCAAGTAACCATACTTTCCTACTAAGACTCAATCATAACTCAAACTCCCTAACAAACTGGACTCAAAATAGGAACTAATAAAACAAAGCATAAACTGGACTCAAACTAGGAAATCAACTAGAAAAGCAATTAAGAACTAACTAAGGTAGTAACCAGCTAAGGCCGGCTTGGCTAAGCCACCTCAAGGGACGTGGGTCCCATCTAGCCTTGACCATGGGTCCGCCCATGCTTGGGTTTGGGTGTGGATCTGGTCTGGCCGGATTCAGCGATGGTTGAGCTCGTAACATCCCCTTCCCCTTCAGAACGAGCCTTGGCCTCAAGGCTAAGTGGTGGCACTCGGGAGAGGGCATCTGCAACTGAATTCTCTGAACCCTTCTTGTACTCGATGTCGAAGTCATAGCCCAGCAATTTCACAAGCCACTTTTGCTGTGCTTCGGTCGTCAAGGTCTGTTCCCAAAAATGTTTGAGACTCCTATGGTCGGTCCGGACGATGAACTTGGAGCCAAGTAAGTAGGGTCTCCACTTCTGGACAGCCAACGCCAATGCCCGCATCTCCTTCTCATATGTTGATCTTCCTTGTTCTCTTGGAGGTAACGCTTGGCTGAAGTAGGCGATGGGCTTCTTCTCTTGCATGAGGACTGCACCAATGCCGTAGGAAGAGGCATCACACTCGACTAAGAAGGGCTTGGTGAAGTCAGGCAAGGCCAAAACAGGGCCGGTCATCATGGCTTCCTTGAGTTGCTGGAAAGCTTGTTCCGCCTCGAGGTTCCATTGGAAGTTACCCTTCTTTAGCAGCTGCGTCAATGGTCTTGCAATTGTCCCGTAGTGCTGTACGAACTTCCGATAGTAACCGGTAAGTCCAAGAAACCCGCGCAGCTCCTTGACGGTAGTAGGGGACGGCCAACTTATCATGGCAGCAATCTTATCAGCATCCATGGCCACACCTTCCGGGGAGACGACATGACCTAAGTAGCGAACTTGATGCTGACCGAACTGACACTTGTCCTTCCTTAAGAGAAGTTGGTGTTCTCTTAGGATGGTGAAGACGGTGGACAAGTGACCCAGATTCTCCTACGTACTCCGGCTGTAGATTAGTATATCGTCGAAGAAGACTAGGACAAACCTGCGGAGCAAGGGCTCAAAGATGGAGTTCATTAATGCCTGAAAAGTAGAGGGGGCGTTGGTCAGCCCGAACGGCATAACAAGGAACTCATAGTGGCCATGGTGTGTACGGAAGGCAGTTTTTTCAACGTCTGGCAGGTACATCCGGATCTGGTGATACCCGGAACGAAGATCCAGCTTGGAGAAGATGGTTGCGTTGTGAAGTTCGTCCAGCAACTCGTCAATCACGGGAATAGGGAACTTATCCTTGACTGTTGCTTTGTTGAGAGCTCGGTAATCGATGCACATGCGCCATGATCCATCCTGCTTCTTGACTAGCATGACCGGTGATGAGTAGGGGCTGGATGAAGTACGTATGACACCGTTCTTGAGTAGGGTTGCCACCTGTTGTTCTATCTCCGTCTTCTGGTATTGGGGGTACCTGTAGGGCCGTACATTCACAGGACCTTCTCCTTGCTTCAATGGTATGTGATGGTCATGCTCACGGGCAGGAGGAAGTCCGGTGGGCTCAGCGAAGAGGTCGGAGTATTGCTCCAAGAGGGCGGCCAGAGCAGGGTCAAGGGGAACGTCCCCTTCAGATTTCCCACCAAGGGTGATCCCGGTTGGGCCTTCTGGACGATCTGAGTTTGGACTGCTCTTCAGCATACAGAGCCATCCCTGATCTCCCCTACGGATGCTATGTAGGGCTGCGGCTTCAGAGTAGACCCTGGTGGGTGAGGGTACCTTTATCCCTTGTAACTCGATCTGCTCCTCGCCGAGATGGAATCTCACCTTCAGCTCCTTAAGGTTCATCTGAATGTCTCCTAGGGTTAGCAGCCACTGTGCTCCTAGGACTGCATCACAGCCCTGTAGAGGTAAGAGGAAGAAGTCCACGTGGACTAGGACTCCCTGGAGATGGACGCCTACCCTGGGACACCTTCCCGGGGACTCTAAGCGTTCACCACTGGCCACGGTCACATGGAATCCGGGGTTAGTCTGGGGCATGAGACCTAGCTTCTGTGCGAGATGATCTGCCAGGAAGTTGTGGGTGCTTCCTGAATCAATGAGCAAGATGATCGGGACTGAGTTTATGGATCCCCTTACTCGAATGGTCTGCGGTGTAGGAGTCCCGACCATAGCATGGAAGGTGATGTAGGGTTCCGGTTCGGCCGGAACATCATCTTCTCCTGACTCTTCTTCAGGTGGGATCGGATTCCCAGATTCGGCTTCCATGGCTGGTTCCTCATTGACGATCTCAATGCTCAACAACTGCTTACAGCGGTGCCCTGGTGTATATGGCTCGTCACATTGGAAGCAAAGTCCCTGTGCTCTTCGTTGTTGCAATTCAGCTAGAGATAGCTGTCTCCGTTGAGGTCGGACTAGAGTTTGAGTCTGACTAGGAGTCCTAGTTTGAGTAGGATTAGGAGTCCTAGTCTCACTCGAACTCCAATTTGCGGGCGCGGCACGGGCAGCGGGGGCTGGACGGGTAGGTGCAGGCGTCGTCCTTGCCGTAGCATGCCGGATCGCGTACTGCTTCGCCTCATGAGTCTTGGTGTAGCTGATAGCCTCGGCTATGGTGGCTGGTCTAGCGAGCTGAACATAGTACCTGATGGCCGGTTTCAGTCCGCTGATGAAGAGACTCAGTACCACGTCCCGAGCCAAGTGTGGAACACGACCTAGACCTCGATCGAACCGGATCTGGTAGTCTCGGACTGAACCATCTTGCTGAATTCGAGTGAGTTCGCCGATGGGGTCCTCGTAGGTCGTCGGTCCATAGCGCAAGTGCAAGGCATGCTGGAAGGTATGCCATGTTGCGCACTCGTCTGTATCCTTCGACAGTTGGTACCATGTCTGGGCTTCTCCATCGAAGTGATAGGCGGCATAGCGGACCTTCTCTCGCTCATGGATAGGATGATAAGAGAAGAACTGTTCTGCCTTCATGATCCAGTGAGTAGGATCTACAGCTCCATCATAGCGGGGGAAGTCCATGCGGGGAATCCGGGCAGCAAGGGGTTGCTCACGGATTGGGTCATGGGGCTGCTCATAGGGCGGTGGGGTGTGAGGAGGGTAGTAATGGGGTGGTGCAGGAGCTGGGTTGTAGGGGACATGTGGAGGGGGCGCAGGCTGCTGGTATGGAGGGGGGTGATAGGTTGGATATAGAGGCTGGTATGGTGGGGGTGGAAGGACAGTGGAGCCAGGTGGTGGTGGTAAGGTGGTGGGGCCGGCCAGGGGTGTGGTATGGGCTGGTTGAGCCGGTTGGGTGGGAGGGGTAGGACCTGGTCCAACCAAGATGTAGTTGGGACTAGGGCCGAATCCTTCCTGGATGGGGACCGGTTCATGAGGAGTTCTAGGGGGACTAGGAGTTGTGGTAGGAGGCTGGTTAGGATTAGGGTTAGGGTTACCTTGCTCTCCCGCCGTTCCTGGACTCTGTCCCTGCATCTGCAAGGCCATGAACGCCATCCTCTCCGAGAGCCCGAGGATCAAGGCGTGCGTCTCATGCTGCACAGTATGAAGGGACAGCAGTGATCCCTTGATATCGTCGATCTCTTCTCTGGTTACGGAAAGGTCCCGCTCCTTGGAAGCACTCGCGGCGGTATCTCCGGCCATCAACGCAGCTTTTGGAAGGCTTTGGGCGGCACAGCCGACGGATCGGAGCTTTGATGCCAAGTTGTTACGCCGTGCCTTCTCGTAGGCACGGTACCTGGTCTCTTCCCTGGTCTCAGTTCTTCCTTAGCCAAATCTATGGCTAGGTCGAGAGATACCTTTAGGGTTTTAGGAGAAGGACCCTAGGTATTCGACGAGGAAGATGAAGACTGGAGGTAGGAGACGGTAGAGAAGAGGTTACCTTGTAGATCCTCTTGTGGTTGGCTGGTTACTCTTGGAGATCCACGCCAAGAGAGGAGGAAGAAGGGGGGCGGCAGCCAAGGAGGACGCCGGAATGGGAGCGGTGGCTGGTAGCGGCGAACGGCGGTGGTGATGGTGGTAGCCGGCGGGTGGAGAAGGCCAGCAAGAGAGAGAAACGTGGGAGGGGCTGGTGGTGGTGGAATATTAAATTAGAACTACTCCTAAGATATCCTACTTTAACTACTAACTTTATTCTTCAATGCATAAAACCTAATACAAGCTATGGAGGTCCTTTTATAGAGGCCTCAAGAGAGTCCTACTTCAACTAGAGAACTACCTTGCTTTAATCAGCAAGTAACCATACTTTCCTACTAAGACTCAATCATAACTCAAACTCCCTAACAAACTGGACTCAAAATAGGAACTAATAAAACAAAGCATAAACTGGACTCAAACTAGGAAATCAACTAGGAAAGCAATTAAGAACTAACTAAGGTAGTAACCAGCTAAGGCCGGCTTGGCTAAGCCACCTCAAGGGACGTGGGTCCCATCTAGCCTTGACCATGGGTCCGCCAATGCTTGGGTTTGGGCGTGGATCTGGTCTGGCCGGATTCAGCGATGGTTGAGCTCGTAACAGAAGATGCACTCAAGGCCAGAGTGGAGAGTCTAACAAGGGAGCTGGAGCTATTAAAGACCAAAGATATGATGGATGCCCGAACCTCTCCATACAATGAACCTCCGAAGCCAGCTGGGCCTTGTGTGATCTGTCAAGGCGTGGACCACCAGATTGATGATTGCCCTACCTATAATGAGATAAGGAGTGTGTACGATGAACATTGCAACGCCGTGGGCGCATTCAGGAGGTCGCACACTCCCTATTCGGAGATGTATAATCCAGGGTGGCGAGAGCATCCAAACTTCAGCTGGAAGTCGAATGCTCCACAAAGCAATGAGCATCAACAACCGCCATCAAATAAACCTTTTTCTAACCCTCCTTATAATAATACATCTAGTTTTCCTACGCCTATATTTAATGACAGTTTACAGGAACTGAAATCTATGATTGTGCAGGAATCTAAGGAAAGAAAGGAGGGATGTTCAAGAGATCAAGAGCCAGATCACCAAACTGATCAACTCTTTGAGCGTGCATGAATGAGGGAAGTTCCCAGCTCAACCTCAACAGACTCAGGTTTCTTCTGCTGAGCAAAATAATGTGAAGGAAATGAACGTTGTAACTACAAGAAGCAGGAAAACAACAAAAAGCCCTTCAAAAGAGCCCACTGAACCTCCTATTGTTGTTGAAGAAGAGGACCGGATTGAGGAGAATCATGTAGAGGCCGATCATCCAGATGGGCCTACGCCATGTGACTTTTAGGTACGTGTCCCTTCCCCTCAGGCATTGAAATCCACTAAATTGACTATGGAGCCCAACAGCGAGGTTTTGGAGCATCTTCGGCAGGTTAAGGTGAACCTTCCTCTTTTGCATGTTATTAAGCAAATTCCTACATATGCTAAAGTGATTAAAGATTTATGCACTATGAAGAGACGACATCATGTAAAGAAAACTGCATTTTTAACAGAGCAGGTTAGTGGACTGCTTCAGCATAGGATTCCTCCTAAATATAAGGATCCTGGTTGTCCTACTGTGTCTTGTATCTTGGTGCAAGTGTCAATTTAATGCCATATTCTGTTTACTTGCAACTTGGTTTAGGACATATTAAGTTGACATCTGTGGTTTTTACAACTGGCAGATAGATCCACGAAGACTCCACGAAGAGTAGTAGTAGATGTGCTTGTTCAAATAGATAAATTTTATTATCCTGTTGATTTCTTAGTCTTGGATACTCAGGCTGTAGTAACTGCTGATTCTAGGATTCCCATTATTTTAGGTAGACCGTTTCTTGCTACTGCTAATGCTATAATTAACTACAGGAATGGCTTAATGAAGTTAACTTTTGGGAATATGACTATAGAAATTAATGTTTTTAATGTTGCTAAGCAGCCGGATGAGAATGACGAATGCCAGCGGACTTACCAGATTGATTCGCTCACTGAAGAGGAGTTTGTTGCAACTGAAATTAATTCTCTTGAATTAGATTTGGATGAAAATGTTGATGTTGATGGTATGTGTAAAAATTTGGAACATTGTTCTTTTGCAGGTCCATGGAATCCAAAGTTTGAAGAACTGCCGGAAAGAGGACAGCCACTAACGCCATCAGCAGTAGAGCCGCCCAAGCTGGACCTGAAGCCGCTTCCTCAAGGATTAAAGCATGCCTATCTTGGTCTAGGTGATACATATCCAGTTATTATTTCTTCAGCTTTAACTGCAGAACAAGGTGAGTGATACGCCGAGCCTTCTCGTAGGCACGGGTACCTGGTCTCTTGCCGGGTCTCAGTTCCTCCTTAGCCAAATCTATGGCTAGGTAGAGAGATACCTTTAGGGTTTTAGGAGCAGCACCCTAGGTATTCGACAATGAAGGCTGAAGACTGGAGGAGGGAGACGGATGAGGGAGAGGATTACCTCACAGCTTCCTCAATGGTTGGCCGGCTACCCTTGGGGGATCGAAGCCTTGGAGAACGTGGCAGCAGTGATGAGGTTGCGGAGGGAAGCACGGCAGCCAAGGGAGACGCCGGGGACTTGGGGTTGGACGGCGGAGGCGTGGACGACAACGATGGATGGTGGCCTTGGTTAGTGATGTGGGCTGTCGAAGAGGAATAGGGAGACTTGCTGGTGGTGGGAAGGTAGGGTTAATGAACGGGAGGAAGGAGATGATGACCCGGTGTTAACTGGGCTGGGATGTGGCATGGTTGGGTAAGGAGGCAGCGGGTGTTGTTCATGGTTTGGGTAATGGAGTCGCTCTTGGGTAGGTGGAGGGAGGAGTCCTAATCCAGGTAGAGCTAGGTTTAGCTTCTGCAATCCAAGTTGCAGTTAGAATGGAATTTTGACTGGAAATCTGAACTCCAATAGGGCTTGACTGATTTGTAGGAGAATATCGTTGGATCATTGCTTCCCACTGTTCTGCTGAAGCGTAAGGTAGAGGGATCCAACTTTGGATGGCTTCCTTCCATTGTTCAACTATAGGGTAAGCCATACTCCAAGTTTGACTAGGATTCCTAGTTGGAGTAGGATTTGTAATCCTAGTTCCAGTAGGATTTTGAGTCCAAGCCATATTCTGAGTTTGACTCAAATTCCTAGTTGGAGTAGGATTTGTAATCCTAGTTCCAGTAGGATTTGGAGTCCAAGTGGTACTCAAATACCCGTTGGTGTTTGCAGGTTTGGGTTGGTTGTAGGGTGGAGGTAATGGCGGATAAAGAGGTGATGGTTTGTAGGGAGGGATAGGGGGCTCAAGGTTTGGATAACGATAGGATTGGGGAAGAATTGGGTTGTTAGCTGCATAGGGTGGAGGTTGGTTAGGGTTAGGGTTTTGTAGGGATGATGATGGAGGTAAGGGATGATGATGTGAAAGAGGGGTTTGTCCAGGTATCTGAGTAGATCTGGTCGGATGAACAGTGGTTTGAGTAGGGATTGAGTCGTTCGATGTATAACTAAGGTTTTGGTCGGGTACTCTTCCTGCTATTAGAGAAGCTTCTGGAAGGCGTTGGGCGGCACAATCGGCAGAACGGAGCTCTGATACTAAGTTGATACGATGCACCTTCTCTAGGGCTTTCGTATCTGGTCTCTTGCCTAGTCTCGGCTCCTCCTTAGTCAAAGCTATGGCTAGGTCGAGATATACCTTTAGGGTTTTAGGACAAGCACCCTAGGTGAATGCAAGGGAGGCTAAAGACTGGAGGAGGGAGACGGATGAGGGGGAGGATTACCTCGCAGCTTCCTCAATGGTTGGCTGACTACCCTTAGAGGATCCAAGCCTTGGAGAACATGGCAGCGAAGATGAGGTTACGGAGGGAAGCACGGCAGCCAAGGGAGACGCCGGGGACTTGGGGTTGGACGGCGGAGGTGTGGACGGCAGCAATGGATGGTGGCCGGCTGGTGGAGAGAGAATCCGGCAGGAGGGAGAGATGAAGGTGGCTGGTGGTTGTGGGGTATTGGCTAGTTCTCTCTATCACTCGACAAGTTCTAGTTAGGATTCCTTGTCAATACGATAAGTTATCTAAAAGTCAGTGACCGAATGATTAGTTACGTTCACTGCTAATGAATCCTTTGATTAGAATGAATTCATCGCATGTAAAAGTAATGATATGGATTTAGGTGTAAGATCAAGATGGGTTTAGTATCTTGATGGCCAAATCTACAAAGATAGGATATATGGAGATTTAAGGATAGAACGTAGTACTACTATAGTGGTTCTAGCACTATACAATCCCTAATCACGAAGAAGATTTCATCTGAGATACCATGATACCAGCATGATCCCCTTACTAGATGAATCCAATCCAAGCCCTAACATGCACAAGCTCTAGAATCAAATGCATACACATCCAACAAAAAATCAACACCAGAATATAAAAGAACGAAAGATCAATCCAAATAAGCCAATCAATAATGCATACAAGCCCTAGATCTCAAAACTCTTTAGTAGAAACCCTAGTTACATCATAAGAATCCCATGGCTAGGGTTTTAACTACTCATCTTTAGGGGTCGATCCATAGGTGAAAGTCGACGAACTCTTTCCGCCATGAATCTCCTCCAAAGAATCTTCAAAGAAAAGTTCAAAGAAAGGACCAGAAAGCTTTGCCCAAAAAGGTCCAGAAAGAGACCCCCAAAAATCCCTAAAAACTGACTATTTATAGCCTAGGAAAGCATCCACCCATGGATTAGATCTGGACCGTTGATCTTCTTTTCTGGCAGCAAAGGATCGATCCTTCCAAGGAGGAAGATCGATCCTATTGTCTTCAATTGCTGGCGACGTCCCGCAAAGGATCGATCCTACTAGTTGATTAGGATCGATCTTTCACTTGTTGTCTTGATACCTCCCGTGGAGGATCGATCTTTCCATGAAGGAAGATCGATCCTTTTATATTTGCTCTCTGTCGAGTTACTGGACGAGTAGGATCGATCCTTTCAAGAAGGAAGATCGATCCTTCATGTCAGAATTGCCCGAATAGGCTTCTTTTAGCTCCAAATTTGATCTAACTCATTATAGGGGCTGTTATACCTTAAATGGGATAAAAGTAGTCAGTGAAGCATTGCTCGGAGACCAACAAAACCAAATTATAAGGGTGTTTTGTGCACTTTTCAAGTCTTATCAGGTTATCCAAGGGTTAGTTCTCCATCAGGAACTATACAGAGGTTGAGTTCTCTTCCCCAAGAGTTCTCTTCAACCGACCTCCACCGATCCACCTTCTTCCCCGTCAGTCACCTTCTCCGCAGCCGGCACCGCCTCCACCGGTATTTCTCTCCCGCCACCACTTTTTCTCTCCTCCACATCAGCGCCACATCAGCACTCTCTCTTCTCGTCACCTACCGCGTAATCGTCTTCTTCCTTCCTCTCTTCCTACCCGACGAACCCTAACTTCACCGCTGACAATCCTTCCGTCCAGCCTCTCCGGCCATCCCCGTAACCAACCAAGGCCACCATCCTCTTCCTCGAGCCCTCACGAGTCCGTCCAACTCCTTAGCCACCGCCACCGCCTTCTCCAGTGATCCCCACGACAACCCAACCTTTCGAGCTTCGCCGCCCCTTTCGTGTCTGACCCTGATCTCACCCCTAAACCCCTCTAAGACCTCGTCGACCATCCTAAACACTATTCCGACCATCCACGACTCTTCCCGATGTCCCCAGAGCCCTCCCCGTCATCCCCGACGCAGGCCAACCCAAACCCCACAGCTGTCGACCTCCAGATCCCATTGATTCGGCATCCCTTCGGCAAATCCACTTCGGTGGATCTCTTCCCCATCAACCTGCGACCCCTCCTGCATATGTCCTGATCGCCGTCGTGCCCCCTACGCTGGCAATCCACTTTGGCGACCCCTTAGCCGTCGGATCTCCCTAGACCTTGATTGACTCAATCTTGTTCAGCCAACCACTTAACCCAATCTAACCAGATCCAAATTAGCTCAATCAACCTGACTCAGCCCTTAATCCAAACCCAGCCCAATCCAACCCAGTCAACCTGATCCAGATCAACTCAAGACTTGACCCAAGCAAGTCCTATCCCGAACCAGCTTAAGCCAGACTTGAAACAGCTAGCCAGATTCAGCCAATCAACCCTGATCAGACTCAATTCTGATCAATTGGAGCAGTAGAGACCAGATACGAGAGGATTGCGAGTAAGCCGCTCGTATCATCCACTTCGTCCGTCGTCTCCTCCGATGATCACCACGGCGTCCTCACAACTCCACTGTCGCCGCCGACAACCCGTGTCAAGCCTCAACTTCACCCCTAAACAATCCTAATAAAACCTTCGCCGACCAACCTATTTCGACATCCCGACCTTCCCCGACCGTTCCAGTCCCCGCCGAGCTTCCCGTCGTCGTCCCCCGACGCCACCCTCCTCTAAACCCATCGCCGACCTCCTAGATCCGGCCGATCCACCACCTATCTCTCATATCTGTGCCGTTGGATCTCTTCCCCATCAGCCTGCGACCCTTCCGCCAAAGTCCCGACCGCCGGAAACATCTCCTCGCCGGCGATCCACTTTCGGCGATCTTCAGCCATCGAATCTTCCTTGACAGCTTTGACCAGTTGACTTGGTAAACCTGATCACATCTAAGTCAATCAAACCCGGTGTTCGCGAATAAAACATCGATCTTGCGGGGACGAGATCTCTATCTTATTTCCGAGCATATAATTTTTTATTTCAATTTCGTTCAAGGAAATTGCAGGCACCACACCCCTGGATCGCCGAATTGGCAAATCCATCATTTACATCCCCGTAGGGAACACCTCCGAGTCTAGATCCGATAAAATAAGCTTTTTTACATTAAAAAAATAAAATAACATTTGAAACCGCCACCTTCATCGCCGGGATTTTGAGACGACTGGAGTTTGAGTTTTTGTCACCGGGGCTTCGAGGCTGCCGGCATTATCCGAGTGTCGGAGCTGGTGTTGTCAAAGGTTGAGCCGTCCAAGCGTCGAAGATTGTATCTGGTCTCCGTCGAGGAAGCTGACTGGAACCAGGAAAGTGTTGGCCGGATTCCACGCGGTTCACCAAGATCAAGTTTTGATCGTGCTGGTTGCTATGAGCAGGGACGTCACTGGAAGAAACCTCGCCCACAAGCTTGAGGTCGCGGACAACGATGGGCGGCTTGGTGAAGTTCTAGCCGGGTCATCGGATAAAGTTGGAGAGGTGCTTGAGGAAGATGCCGGAGATAAAGTTGACGAAGCACCACCGGAGATAAAGTTGAGGAAGCACCGCCGGAGTTTTGAAGCCGCCGGCACGTCGCCTGGAAGCAGGGGAGCTGCGGCTCGTTGGGTGTAGGCTTGATGCCGTGTGCTTGAGGCTGCGGACGGGCTTTGTTGGGTTCCGCTGGCTGGAACAGAGGAAGATGAAGACGGTGGGCTCCCCGACGAGCTCCTTGGGCTGGATCAAAGACGGCGACGGAGCTCCTTGAAGGGTGGCGATGGATGGGTTCCGCCGGTTTGGGTGCTTCCGCTAGCTGGAACAGAGGAAGATGAACGATGGGTTTCCCCTTTGGGCTGGATCAGCGGACGGCGATGGAGCTCCTTGGTGGCGATGGATGGGTTCCTCGGGTTGGACAGCGGCGACGACGACCACTCCTTGGGCTGGATCAGCGGATGCGGGCAATGGGTGTCCTCGGGCTGGAGCAGAGTGGGCGAGGTGGTGGAGTTTTCCTGGATGAGCGCGGGCAATCTCCTTCTCCTCCTCCTTCTTCCTCTCTGTCAGCCTTCTCTCTGCTTTCTCCAATTTTTGCCAGCCAGCCCGATCTGTTCCACTTCTCCTTTTCTTATAGGAATCGGGGTGTTTGGAGGTCTGTTTGAGAGCTCCGTGAGATACGCAGGAGCGTATCATGGGATATCCCAGGGATGTTGAGATTTGATCTCCGGGTGTATCATTGTGATACGAGTCGATCCGACTCGACCAACTGGATCCGAACACAGAAGAGGAACCAAACTGGTTCAGCCTCTTTCCTAGTTTGACTTGGTCTTCCTTAGTTCAAACTAGAGTATTTAATTAGTATTTATCATTAGTCTTTTATATTTAATTGAGTCCTAGTTGATATTTGAGTTAGGAAGTTGAGTTGAGTTTGAAACCTTATTACTTGCTAATTAAGCAATGGGGTTTTCTTGTTGGATTAGGACTCTGTCAAGGTCTCTATAAAAGGACCTCATTAGTTTGTATTAGGGAATGCATGAGATGAATGATTAAGAATAGTTGATAAATTATCATAGGAGTAGAATATCATAGGAGTAGAAGTAAAGTAGATTCTACCAGTTATCCACCATAGATCCCCCTTCTTCCCCGTCGGTCATCTTCTCCGCAGTCGGCACCGCCTCCACCGGTATTTTCTCTCTCCCCGCCACTTTCTCTCTCCTCCACGTCAGCGCCACGTCACCACTCTCTCTCCTCGTCACCAGCCACTGTTCATCGTCTCCCTCCCGTGCCGGAACCCTAGCCTCACCGCTGTCCCGCCTCTTCGGCCACCCCCGCTGCCCACCAAGGCCACCATTCTCTTCCCCTTGGAACCACGACTCCGGCCAACCCCTTCACAGCCCCGTTCGTCTTCTCCGGCGTCTTCCCCGGCAATCCAACATCCCGAGCTCCGCCGGCCCTTCCATGTCCGTCCCCGATATCACCACCAAAACCATCCTAAATCCATCGCCGATCCCTTACGACCATCCACCCTTCCCGACGTCCCCAGAGCCCCCGCCGTCGTCCCCGGCGCCGGTCAACCCATACCCGCCGCCGTCAACCTCTAGATCCGGCCGATCCTCCACCCATCTCCCAGATCTGAGCCGGTGGATCTCTTCCCCACCTCCTGGCCACCCTTCCTGGAAGTATTCCGACCGCCGCCACCGCCCCTACGCCAGCGATCCACTCGGGCGACTCCTCAGCCGTTGGATCTTCCCAGGCAGCTTTGGCCAAATTGGCTCAGCCACTTAATCCGGATCCAGCCCAATCCACTTGGTCAGCTTGATCCAGATCAACTCAGACTTGACCCAGTCAAGTCCCATCCAATCAGGCTCAACCAGATCTGATCCAGCTCAAGCCAGATCCGATCTAGCTAGCCAAATCAGCCCATTGGACTCAAATCAAGTCCGATCAGGCCGATTCTGATCGATTGGAGCAGTAGAGACCCATTACGAGAGGATCACGAGTAGACCGCTCGTAACACATTGGGAAGCTGAGGTGTCATGATTTCTTTTAACCATCAGACGAGTGGGTTAAGATCTAGCATCCGTTGAGATATGAAGAGGTTAGGATTTCCTAACCATTTAGATTAGGGAGTTGGGATTTGGCATTTAAATTTCAAATATCCATTTGAAGATTTGAATGGTTTTGTTTAAATTTGAATGTTCCATTTAAATTTCAAGTTCATGTGTGAACTTGTTTGAATTTTGAATATTTATTCAATTTTCAAGTATTATCTTGAATTTGAATAATTATCCGGTTGTCGAACATTTGTTCAAATTTTGGATGTCTTGTTTGAATTTTGCATTTTATGTGATATTTGGAGAATTTACTAAAATATCCCCGGGCAAGCCGGTTGTAAATTACCAAAATACCCTTTTTATTGGTCATATGTATTTTGGACCGAAACGCCCCCAGGGTAGAGAAAATACCTCTATTTTAGATTTTCACACCCCTAAAGATGTGAAATGACTAAAATGCCCCTTGGGGTTAAATGACCAAAATACCCTTTCGGTCTGGTTGTTTAGGCGCGACGCATGGCAACGCGACTTTTGTGTGTGTCATGGACACGTGCGCGCATTATGTAGCACATGTATATTTTTGCCGAGGTTTGGGCATATTTTAATTTGGACGCGATGCATGACGACGCATCTATGTCGCACATGTCATGGACACCTGCACGCGCATTATGTGACGCGCATATTTTAGACTTGATGTATGCAAGTCATGTGCGCGCACACGGCGCATGCATCGCCTTGGTCGGGACTTAGGCGAATTTGAGTTTGGATATTTGTTTGGGTTTATTTTGAATTTTCGGATTTTTCCTTTATTTATTTCAGGGAATTTTCTATAATGCCCCTAATGTTGTGGAAAATTACCAAAACACCCCTATATTTACACAACTTGTTTAGGATGCCATCAAAGCTATGTAAGGGCTATGTTGTGGAAGATTTAGACACGTATTTTGGTCTAAATTCTCAAAATACCCTTGGGTGGATAAAATTACCAAAATACCCTTATTCCTCTAGTTTGTATAGGATGCCGTCAAAACCGGGAATATGTAGGGAATTTGGATGGACTCGACTGTGTATGAGCCAGTTTGGATTTGGTGCATGCGGATTCAGCCGGGGGAATTCCGCAAATATCATCGACTTAGCCTTAGCTAAAATCGATGTCAACACCCGGTCAACATGATCCAGATCAACTCAAACTTGATCCAGTCAAGTCTTATCCTATTTGGCTCAGCCAGATCTGAACCAGCTCAAACCAGACTTGATCTAGCTAGCCACATTCAGCCAATCAAGCCCAATCAGACTCAATTCTGATCAATTGGAGCAGTAGAGACCCGATACGAGAGGATTGCGAGTGGACCACTCGTGTCAACTTGGTATCAGAGCTCCGTTCCTCTGACTGCGCGGCCGAGAACCTTCCGAAAGCTTCGCCACCATGTACAGAGTACCCCAGGAGAGCTGGGAACAGCAAATCAAAACTCTGCAGAGCGAGGTGAACCTTTGTTTAACCAAGATTGAGCGGCATAGCAGAAAGTTGGAGTAGATCTCCAATAGGTGGTCAACGATAACTCAGACAAGTCATGTAGAGACTCAGACTCCAAGGCAGACTCCTACTCCAGCTGCAATCCAGATTGTGGTACCTGACTCCGAGCCAACTCGGATTAGGACTCCTCCTAACTGCAACTCCAAGAGCAACTCCGAGTTCAACCCTGCCAGACCGGGGTGAACACTTTTTTTTTACCTTCCCCTATTTTTTTCGGAATTTTCCCTATTTATCCATAGTGTTTCAGAAATTTCCATTGTTTTCTCTCTCCACCTTGGAATGGGCTCGTCCCTGGCTCAATCGCAACTCCCCATCGGATCACCACCCTCGCCCGCACCCGGCTCACCTTGGAGCCAACCACCCGTCGTCTCGGCTTGTCATCTGCGCCATTGGCTCGTCCCCGAGCCGCAACGCCATCCTCTTCACCCATCCACCGAGGAAGCTTCGGCGACCAACTCCGAAGCCACCATGGTCAAGCACGACCCCGATCGAGGCCTAGATCGCCGAGATCCAATTCCGGCGAACTCCCTTGTTCATGCCTCCTCCAATCCGCCTTGTTCCGAGGGATATCCCAAGATCAAACCTCACGAGAAAGGTCCCAAGACCTTCCCCGTACCTTTTCCCGACAAGATCGAGCACCGTTGAAGCCTCGTTCATCGGTGATCATTGGCGACGACTTCCTCCGCTCCTCCACCTTCAGATCTAGCGTGTACGACGCCCAATCCGTCGATCAGACCGTACGGATGGAACCTCCAGGTCCCTGTGAAGCTTCCTGTCCCGTTGCCGCTCTCCGACAACCTTGTTTCGCCGTTGATCCATCTCCGGTAGCTTCTCAGCTGTCCGATCAACCTGATCATCGATCCAATGCTTCCTATCTTCGATCTGACCCTGATCATGGAGCCGCATGCGATCAGGACCGTCCAGATGAAGTCCAAGTGATCACGATGCATCCACTGCAGTTGTTGATCAAGCATCCGAAAGTTGATACGAGACATTAAAAGAGTTACCCTCCTTATTCAGAATGCCATTTTCAATCTGATCATATCTGACTATGATGGTACCACCGGTTTCACTCAACTGACCCAAGTCCAGATTGACACCGGAAGACCCAACCACATCACACAGGTTTGGACCATAGTACGACTCAGCACCGCTAAAGATTCAACATGGTTCAACCAACTTCAAGCCCAGAATAGTGCAGCGAAAGTGTGACCTAGCCGACTTCTTTTCAAACTAGACCAAAGCCAGCTTGACTCAGTTACAAGCCAAGTCCCTACACAGCTAATCAGGCCATGGAGATCAGATCCCGTCCTATGGTCATGGGCAACACTACTCATGGGACATGATGAAGATGATCCTGGAGAACCAGTGAGAGCACGACTCTCTTGGAGCTACCTGAGCCATTAGATCGACCCCCAGATGCTCCGCCCTCAACACGACCCATTAGAAGCTTGGTGCTGCTTCCACTGGATCCATCATGGGATCGACCCGGTTTCTCCTCGCCGAGTCCAGAGCTACAGAAGCAAGACGATTCGATCCAGTCGCATAGAGACCACCTACCTGACTTGACTCTGGTATTGAGGACAAAGCCAATTCCGAAGGGAGGGGGGATGATACGAGTTGATCCGACTCGACCAACCGGACCCACACCCAAAAGAGGACCCAAACGGGTTTAGCCTCTTTCCTAGTTTGGCTTGGACTTTTATAGTTCAAACATGAGTATTTAATTAGGATTTATCATATATCTTTTATATTTAATTTAGTCCTAGTTGATATTTGCTTGTTAGGACTTAATTAATAATCCTATTTGAGTTAGGAAGTTATTATTAGAAGTTGAGTTTGAGTTTGGAAACCTTATTACTTGCTAATTAAGCAATGGGGTTTTCTAGTTGGATTACAACTCAGTCGAGGCCTCTATAAAAGGACCTCAGTAGGTATGATGTATGATGGATGATGAATGATGAGTTGAGTTTATGAATAAACTAGAGAATAGTTTAGGAGAAGCTTCTCATAGAGTAATGGCTTAATCCTCTAGCTAGGGTTATCCAGGGTTAGTTCTCCATCAGGAACTATCCAGAGGCTGAGTTCTCTTCCCCATGAGTTCTCTTCAACCGACATCCATCAATCCACCTTCTTCCTCGTCGATCGCCTTCTCCTCAACCGGCACCGCCTCCATCGGTATTTCTCTCTCCATGCCACTTTCTCTCTCCTCCATGTCAGCGCCATGTCAGCATCCCATGCCCAATCACCTGCTACCTCAGCATCCCACGCCTAGTCACCTGCTACCTCAGCATCCCACGCCTAGTCACCTGCTACCTCAGCATCTTCCTTCTCCCTCCTCTCTCCCGTATCCGACGCTACCTCACCGTCGATCAACCTCCGTCCAACCTCTCCGGCCAACCCCGTCACCTCCCAAGGCCACCTTCGACCTCCCCTGTAGCCCACGACCCCAAACAAACCCATCCCTGCATGCCCTTACTGTCTCTGACGATCTCCCCGTCGTTCCCCACTTCACAGCCGCCACCGTCAACCCGTGTCTGACCTCAGCCTCACCCCTAAACCATCCGAAAACCTTCGCCAACCATCCTATTCTGACATCCCGACCTTCTCCGACCGTTCCAGGCCCCTCCGAGCTTCCCGTCGTCGTCCCCGATGCCGGCCTCGTCTAAACCCACCGTCGGCCTCCTAGATCCGGATGATCCGCCACCTATCTCTCAAATCCGAGCCATTGGATCTCTTCCCCATCGACCTGCTAACACAACTAACTCAAATGGTCAAGTTTGATTGGTTGATTGGCTCAAGGAATTGAATTTGGCTCAGATTGGGTTAAGTGGCTTGGCTGAACTGGTTAAACCAGGTTGAGTTGGTCAAGGGGGAAACCTATGGTTGAGGTTCGCCGGTGAGGAGATGGTTGTCAGGGTCGGGATATTAGCAGGAGAGGTCGTCGGATGGTGAGGATGAGATCTGATACGAGTCGATCCGACTCGACCAACTGGACCCGAACCCAGAAGAGGAACCAAGCTGGTTCAACCTCTTTCCTAGTTTGACTTGGACTTCCCTAGTTCAAACTAGAGTATTTAATTAGTATTTATCATTAGTCTTTTATTGAGTCCTAGTTGATTGTTAGGAATTAATTAAGAGTCCCTTTGAGTTAGGAAGTTGAGTTGAGTCAGGAACCTTATTACTTGCTAATTAAGCAAGGGGGTTTTCTAGTGGATTAGGATTCTGTCAAGGTCTCTATAAAAGGACCTTAGTAGTTTGGATGATGAGGCATGAGATGAATGAAGAGTTATGAATTATTAGGAGTAGTTGGTAAGTTATCATAGGAGTAGAATATCATAGGAGTAGAAGTAAAGTAGATTCCACCCGATATCTACCATAAATCCATCTTCTTCCTTGCTGGTCATCTTCTCCGCAGCCGGCACCACCTCCACCAGTGTTTCTCTTTCTCCCCGTCACTTTCTCTCTCCGCCACGTCAGCGACCCCACCGCCACGTCAGCACTGTTCATCGTCTTCCTCAAGTCGTACCCTCGCTCCCGCCGATCTCCACCGCCGTTCCCTCTCCGGCCACCCCCATCGCCAACCAAGGCCACCATTCCCTTCCCTGAGCCACCACGACTCCGCCCATCACTTTCCCGTCGCCCCACTCCATCTTCTCCGGTGATCCCCACGGCAACCCAACAACCGACCTCCGTCCCCTTCGCCGTCCACCCACTTCCGATCCCCGAACTCACCCCCAAACCACACTAAATCCATCGCCTATCTCCTCCAACCCTCTTTCCGACATCCTCAGCCACTCCCGGAGCCTCCCTCGTCGTCCTCGACGCCGGCCGGCCCTACCTTCACCGCCGTCTTCCCCAGATCCGGCCGATCCGCCACCCATGTCCCAGATCCGAGCCGTTGGATCGCTTCCCCACCGTCCAACGACCTTTCCTGACACTACCCCGACCGCCGCCGCCGCCCCTCCGCCGGCGATCCACTCCGGCGACTTCTCAGCCCTCGGATCCAGGCTGGTTCAGCCAGCCAACTTGAATCAGACTCAGCCAAGTCTAATTGATTCAGCCGAGCCAGTTATTCCGGATCCAGCCCAATCTAAGCCGATCAGCTTGATCCAGATCACTTCAGACTTGACCCAGTCAAGTCCCATCTAATCAGGCTTAGCCAGATTCGATCCAGCTTCAGCCAGATCCGATCCAGCTCAAGCCAGATCCGATCTAGCTAGCCAAATCAGCCAATTGGACTCAAATCAAGTCCGATCAGGCCGATTCTGATCGATTGGAGCAGTAGAGACCCATTACGAGAGGATCACGAGTAGACCGCTCGTAACAAGATCCAACGGCTTAGATCTGGAAGATTGGTGGCGAATCGGCCGTATCTAGGAGGTCGGCCGTGAGGTTTAGAGGAGGCCGGCGTCGGGGACGACGACGGGAAGCTCGGCGGGGCCTGGAACGGTCGGGGAAGGTCGGGATGTCAGAAAAGGATGGTCAGCGAAGGTTTTAGGATGGTTTAGGGGTGAGGTTGAGGTCGGACACGGGTTGTCGGCGGCGACAGTGGAGTTGAGGACGGCGTGGTGATCGTCGGAGGAGACGACGGAGGAAGTGGAGGGGTTGGACGGAGTCGTAGAAGATAGGGGAGGACATTGGTGGTCTTGGATGGTACAGACGGTCTACTCGTAATCCTTTCGTATCGGGTCTCTACTGCTCCAATCGATCAGAATTGGCCTGATCGGACTTGATTGAGTCCAATTGGCTGATCTGACTTCCTGGATCGGATCTGGCTCGAGCTGGTTCAGATCTGGTTGAGCCTGATAGGATAGGACTTGACTGGGTCAAGTCTGAGTTGATCTGGATCAGGTTGACCGGTTGGATTGGGCTGGATCCAGATTAAGTGGCTTGGCTGAACCGATTAAGGTTGGGCTGAGTCTGATTCAAGTTGGCTGGTTGAACCGGACTGGATCGGATGGCTAAGGGTCGCCGGAGTGGATCATCGGCTTAAAGGCGTCGGCGGCGGTCAGGACGTTAGCAGGAAGAGTCGCAGGTTGATGGGGAAGAGATCCAACGGCTCGGATCTGGGAGGTAGGTGGCGGATCAGCCGGATGTAGGATGTGTGGTGGGTTTAGAGGATGCCGTCGTCGGGGATGACGAAGGGGATGGGCGGTAGTCGGGAACGGTCGGGATCGGGTCTAGGGAGACCGTGGATGGGTTTTAGGAAGGTTTGGGGGTGAGATCGGAGTCGGATAGGGGTTGAAGACGAAGGGGACGGAGGTCGGGTTGCTAGGGAAGGCGCCGGAGAGGATGAAGGACGAAGTGGAGATGCTGGCCGAGGTCGTGGGGCTTGGGGGAAGAGGATGGTGGCCTTGGTTGGCGACGGGGACGGCCAGAGAGGCTCGGGAAGGATGGTTGGCGGTGAAGATAGGGTTGCAGCACGAGAGAGAGAAGAGAGGAGAGGAAGAAGGTGATGACGTGGCGCTGACGTGGTGGAGAGAGAAAGTCTGTGGAGGCGGTGCCGGCTGCGGAGAAGATGACCGACGGGAAAGGAGGTGAATCGATGGTGGATTTGTGTGGAAACTACATTACTTCTACTCCTATAATATTCTATTCAACTATTCTTAATTCATCATAATTCTCTTCATCGATTACAAAGCTACTAAAGGTCCTTTTATAGAGACCTTGACCGACTCCTAATCCAACTAGTAAACCCCTTTGCTTAATTAGGAAGTAATAAGGCTTTCAGACTCAACTCAACTTCCTAACTCAAATGGACTCTAAATTAATTACTAACAAACAAATATCAACTAGGACTTAATTAAATATAAAAGACTAATAATAAATCCTAATTAAGTACTCTAGTTTGAACTAGGAAAGTCCAAGCCAAACTAGGAAAGAGGCTAAACCAATTTGCTTCCTCTTCTGAGTGCGGGTTGATACGAGCGGTCTACTCGTAATCCTCTCATATCGGGTCTCTACTGCTCCAATCGATTAGAATCGACCTGATTGGACTTGATTTGAGTCCAATTGGCTGAAATCTGACTAGCTGGATGGGATCTGGCTTGAGCTGGATGGGATCTGGCTGTGCCTGATAGGATAGGAATTGCCTGGGTCAAGTCTGAATTGGGTTATTGGCTCAAGGAATTGAATCTGACTCGGATTGGGCTAAGTGGCTTGGCTGAACCGGTTAAGGCTGATTGAGTTGGTCAAGGGTTGGCTGGGAAGATCCGACGGCTGAGGAGTCGCCGGAGTGGATCGCCGACGTAGGGGCGGCGGAGGCGGTCGGGATAGTGGCAGGAAGGGTTGCGGGGTGTTTGGGAAGAGATCCACCAGAGTGGATTGGCCAGGGAAGGTCTAGATCAGCGGGATCTGGAGTTTGACGGCGGTAGGATTTGGGTTCACCGGCGTCGGGGACGACGGGGAAGGCTCTGGGGACGTCGGGAAGGGTCGTGGATGGTCGTAAGGGAATTAGGGACGATCGGCGAGGTACTTAGGAAGGATCTGGGGTGAGATCGGGATGGGACGGGGGGTTGCCGACGATGGGGACGGAGGTCGGCTTGTCGGGGACGGCGCGGGGGGAGATGGAAGACGGCGGAAGAGGGATGGCCGGAGTCGTGGGAGGTAGGGGAAGACGTTGGCGGTCTTGGATGGCGACGGGGCTGGCCGGAGAGGGAAGGATGGCCGGCGGTAGCTTGGCTAGGGCACGGGAGATAGGAAGAGAGGAGGAAGGAGATGATGAACAGTGCGCTGACGTGGCGCTGACGTGGAGGAGAGAGAAAGTGAAGGGAAGAGAGAAACACTGGTAGAGGCGATGCCGGCTGCGGAGAAGATGACCAGCGGGGAAGAAGGTGGATCGATGGTGGATATCTGGTGGAATCTACATTACCTCTACTCCTATGATATTCTACTCCTATGATATGCTATCAACTATTAACTCTTCATAATTCATCTCATGCATCATGCATAACCTAATACAAACTAATGAGGTCCTTTTATAGAGACCTTGACGGAGTCTAATCCAACTAAAAAACCCCCTTGCTTAATTAGCAAGTAATAAAGCTTTCTGACTCAACCCAACTTCCAAACTCAAATGGACTCTTAATTAATTCCTAACAATCAAATATCAACTAGGACTCAAATAAATATAAAAGACTAATGATAAATACTAATTAAATACTCTAGTTTGAACTAGGGAAGTCTAAGTGAAACTAGGAAAGAGGCTGAACCAGCTTGGTTCCTCTTCTGGGTTCGGGTCCAGTTGGTCGAGTCGGATCGACTCGTACCAGTTGATCGAGTCAGATCGACTTGTATTGTCACACCCCGACCCAGAAAACCCATCCGGTCGGGGTGTGAGGGGACTAAACCTATTTCTAAAATCGAACAGTGAGGGTTTCCCCTATATTTCTCAATTCAAACCCTGTACAGTTATAATCTTCACGATAAATTAAAACGATGAATCTAACATTTCTAAATTCAATAAGAATATGAATCTGCTATCACAAGTTTCACTAATTAGTATAGGTTCTTATACAATACTTTCATCAACCCTCATTACATAAATTAATACAGATAATCAAATCCTCGAAGAGGTAAATTATACATTTAATCAAACTGCAGATGAACAACTATTAACAAAAGGGAAACTCCAGGGTCATCAAGTACTCCTCGAAACTCCAAGTCCGCGATCACCTCGAAAATGGCGCGCCAACACCCAGAAGATCACATGAAAGGAAAGAATTGCATCGACCTGCACCGTCGATGCAGCCCAGGTAGGGTGAGCAACAATGCCCAGTAGGGTTCTACTCTACGTCGCACATAAAGGAAGGGAAACTGTAACTGTGTCGTTCTCCGCCTAAGCCTATGGTATGCTAAGGGGCCTCATAACCCCGTCGATTCCCGAGGGCTCCTGTCCAGGCCCCTCTACCCCTGTGGCTCGTTGTAGACCGCAAGGGCAATTTGGTAAATTGTGCCTTGTTGGTTTGTTTCACACCCGCGTGTGCACACACTGACCTTGTTTGTGTTAGTGCTTGATCAGAATGGTTAGGTGGACCCGGGATCGGAATATCCCAACTCGGGCGCGCAGCAGCCTGTCTTTGGGCTGCTGGCGGCCCGCGAGCGATCGATCGCTCCCTGCTGAGCTTAGTGTTCACTCCTATCCGGGCTGTGTTTTGCAGGTGCTGGCGCTATCTCTTCTTCGGTCGCCCCTACCGGGCAGGTATTTGGTGACGTTGCGGCGTCTAGCGGTGGTTGAGAAGCGGCGATCTCAGTTTTACCCTTTTGTTATAGATAGTCTCCTACGGGAGTGTTAAATGTATAATTTCCCTGTTTTGAGGATTTGTATTATATCTAGTTCAGTGTTTTGAGGTTTGTGATTGTTTGTATAATACAGGATGATTATGAATTGTTAGGGAGACCACTACGATTAGAGGGAAACCTCGCCAAATTTTCCGCAGTAGGTTAGGTTCCAGTTCGCGTCGCCCAGCCCGGTTGGGCCTACGCGGGTCGGGGCGCGACACCAGTGGTAGCAGTACCAAGCGTATGATGGATCGTGTAGAGGATAGAGCATCTTGGGGTCGATCTGACGGCTCAGGTAGCTCCAGGAATATGATCTTCAATGGCTCTCCTGGATCATCCTCATCATGTCCCATCAGTAGTGTGGCCCATGACCACAGGATAGGATTTGATCTCCATGGTCTAATCAACTGTGCAGGGACTTAGCTTGAATCTGGGTCAAGCTAGCTTTGGTCCAATCTGAAGTGAAGATGGCTTGACCATGCTTTTGCTGCACTAGTCTGGGCTAGGAGTTGGTTGACCCAAGCTGAATCTTCAGCTGTGCTGAGTCATACTCTGGTCCAAACTTGTCTGACATGGTTGGGTCTACCGGTGTCAATCTGGACATGAGTCAGTTGAGTCAAACCGGTGGTACCATCATAGTCAAATCGGATCTGATTGAAGATGGCATCTGAATAAGGAGGGTAGCTCCTTTGATGACTCATATCAACCTTCGGATGCTTGATCAACGGCTAAGGATGTATCGTCATCACTCGGACATGATCTGGATGGTCCTGCTTGCTTGGGACTCTTTGATTAGGTTCAGATTGAAGATCAGAAGCATTGGATCGAAGATCACGCTGATCAAACTTCTGGATCTAGTTGCAGTCTTGATTGGACGGTTGAGTAGCTGCCGGAGCTGGATCAACGGCGAAACAAGGTCGCCGGAGTGTGGCAATGGCACAGGAAGCTTCGCAGGGACGTGGGGGTTCCATCCGTACATTTTGATCGACGGATTGGGCTATGGATGCACCGGATCTGAAGGTGGCGGCGCAGTGGATGTCGTCGCTGGTGATCGTCGGTGATCTAGGCCGCGACGGTGCTTGAACTCATCGGTAACATGTACGGGAAGGTCTTGGGAGCTTTCTCGTGAGGTGTGATCGAAGGATCAACCTCGGAATACGGCTGATTGAAGGATCCCGCAACATGGGAGTTCGCCGGAGTTGAATCCCTGCGATCCCATCCTCTATCATCGTCGTAGTTGGCCATGGAGGTTTCGGTGAGGGACGCCGGTGCTTCCTCGATGAGCAGGTGGAGAGGGCGGCGTGGGGGTGGCGGCTCGGGGACGAGCCGATGGGCTCTGGTTTTGAGCCGGGACGACGATAGGTCGGCTCGGAGTGAGCCGGGCGCGGGTAAGGGTTGTAAGCCGATGGCGAGCCGCAGCTGAGCCAGGGACGAGCCGATTCCAAGAAGGCGCGGCTCAAGCCAAACCGGGAGGAGAGAGAATATCCCGGGAAAAATCTGGAAAATAGGTAAAATTCTAGAAAAATCATGGGAAGGTAGTAGCAAGAGTTCACCCTGGTCTGGAGGAGTTGAACTCGGAGTTGCAATTGGAGTTGCTCTCGGAGTTGCAGCCGAAGTTGCAGTCGGAGTCCTAATCCGAGTTGGCTCGGGGTCAGGTTCCGTAATCGGGGTTGCAGCTAGAGTAGGGGTCTGACTCGAAATCTAAATCCCTGTGGGACTTGTTTGAGTCACAGTTGACCATCTACTGGTAATCTGCTCCCGCTTCCTGTTACCGCGTTCCATCACTGTTAAACAAAGATTTACCTCGGCTCTCAGACTCTTAATTTGTTGTTCCCACAACTCCTGGGATACTCCGTACATGATGGTGAAGTTTCCAGAAGGTTCTGAACCGCACAGTCGGTGGAACGGAGCTTTGATATCAAGTTGATACGAGCAGTCTACTCGTAATCCTCTCGTATCGGGTCTCTACTACTCCAATCGATCAGAAGTGGCCTGATCATACCTAATTGAGTCCAATTTGCTGATCTGGCTTGAGCTGGTTCGGATCTGACTGAGCATGATTAGATAGGACTTGACTGGGTCAAGTCTGATTGGTTGATTGACTCAAGGAATTGGATCTCGCTCGAATTGGGTTAAGTGGCTTGGCTGAACCGGCTTAAGTTGGCTGAGCCAATTTGGTTGGGCTGAACCGGCCTGGATCCGAGGGCTGAGAGTCACCAAAGTGGATCGCCGGCGTAGGGGCGTCGGCGGCAGTCGGAATACTAGCAGGAAGGGTCGCGGGTCTATGGGGAAGAGATCCACCGAAGTGTATTGGCCGAGAAAGGTCTGGATCGACGGGATCGGGTGTGGCCGGCGATGGGTTTAGTGGCGGATCGGCGTCGGGAACGACGGCGGGGGCTTGGGACGTCGGGATCGAGTCTAGGAAGGTCGGAAAAGGTTTTAGGGTGGTTTTAGGGGCGATATCAGGGACGAACGCGGAAGGACCGACGGAGCTCGGGAGGTTGGGTTGCCGGGGAAGACGCCGGAGAAGACGAATGGGGCGGTGAAGGGGTTTGCCGGAGTCGTGAGGGCTTGGGGAAGAAGATGGTCGTCTTGGATGGCGATGGGGCTGGCCGGAGAGGGAACAACGGTGATGCTAGGGTTAGGGCACGGAAGAGAGAGGAAGGAGATGATGAACAGTGGCGCTGACGTGGAGGAGAGAGAAAGTACCGGGGATGGAGAAATACCGGTGGAGGCGGTGCCAGCTGCGGAGAAGATGACCGACGGGGAAGAACGTGGATCTATGGTGGATTTTGGGTGGAATCTACATTACCTCTACTCCTGTGATATTCTATCAACTATTCTTAATAATTCTCTTCATCATTCATCCTTCCTAATACAAACTAGTGAGGTCCCTTTTATAGAGGCCTTGACAGAGTCCTAATCCAACTAAAAAACCCCCTTGCTCAATTAGCAAGTAATAAAGCTTTCAGACTCAACTCAACTTACTAACTCAAATATCAACTAGGACTCAATTAAATATAAAAGACTAATGATAAATCCTAATCAAATACTCTAGTTTGAACTAAGGAAGTCTAAGTCAAATTAGGAAAGAGGCTGACCCAGTTTGGTTCCTCTTCTGGGTTCGGGTCCAATTGGTCGAGTCGGATCGACTCGTATCATAATAGAGACTCTGATGCATGTGGAACTTTATTCACACACTGGTGTGTTAAGGTTATTTTTGAATTATGATTAAATATGCTGAAGTATTGGAAGTGTGTTATGACATGCTTGTATTTACTCTACTTTTATGTGACTATGAATTAAAGAATAAATTCATGGATATTATTTCTATTTCGTACATGAGAGTTGATGAATATTATAATTGATTTATGATGATATATTCAAGGGGATGTATAGATGTTTGTGGGTAGCATCACTGCAAATTCTCAGGAGACTATAACTCCACCACTGGGGTAGCCCAGGGGTTTAAAGGCTTGTTGCACATGCTAAGTGCAATCGTGAGACCTATGAAAGTGGCTAGTTAGATTTATTGCTTTCTTTTTATCTTTTCTTTGCTCGAGGACTAGCAAAATGTAAGTTGGGGGTGTGATGAGTCACTAAATATTCATAATTAAACCCCTTAAATTACCTTTGTTAGCCCGAGAGTGTTTGTATTTGATAGTTTGTTAGTTGATTTCAGGTTTAATCATGCTTTGAGAAGAAATGCAGGAAATTCGACTAAAATGACTAAATAAACTACTTCGTCGACCGTCAGTAATATATTCGTCGACCGTCAGTAATATATTCGTCAGTAAAATGACTAAATATTCTGTCACTTTGGGATATTATAGAAGACTCAGAGATCTACAACTTTCATGCTGTGCACTTTTCGATATTCCTGATGGTGTGATAGCAGATTTGAAGAATGCATGAAGAGACATAAGCTGAAAAGCTGCACCGTCGAAGCTCAAGAGAATATTCGTCAAATATTCTAGATAACTTCGAATATTATGACATCTTCGGGATCTGACAGAAGACTTCCTAATATACATCTTTTGTGTTGGACTCGTTCTCAGATTCGGGACGTATTGGACCCAGTTGCGACCGGAATAGGCTGTGAGGATCAATTCAGAAAATCCGAGTTGCACTAGAGTCCAACTCAACTAAATCCTAGTTTTGGGACTTCCCCTATATATATGATTTTTAATCCCTTTGGAGGGCTGGCTAGGCCCTTTTAGCTGAGCCTTCCATGGCCGAATTTTCCTCATCTCTTAGGGTTTTTTTTAGTTTCTTTTCCGCAAATTAGGTTCGATCTTTGGTGGAAGATCCATAGGTGGAGCGTGGCGACAACCTTCATCAATGGTTCTTCTTCTTGAGATGAGTAACTAATCTCTAGCTAGGGATTTCTATGATGTATTAGAGAATCTATCTAGGGATTAATATGGATTAGAGCATGGATTCGTTTGATGGTTTTTAATGGCTTAATCATTTATTGGTATATCTTTTTGGTGTCGATTTACATGGTGGATGAATACTTTGTTCTATTGTGCCCTAGATCTAGGTCTTGTGCATGTTAGAGGCTAGGATTGGGATCGTTTCATGATGCTTTCATGCTAGAACCATGTTTGATCTATGTTTATGAATCCTAAACCCTAGATTAAGATTATAGGAGTGCTAGAACCACTACCTTTGTGCTAGAACCACTGAGACCTATATTCTTAACCTATCATTCATTCCTTATTATTATTGATGTTGCGACCTCAAAGTGCTAGAACCACTTTGATTTATTCACCAAATATCCATTCGTTGATGTTGGTCATTCCGATGAAGACTTCTTACGAATCTTTGTTGAGCGATAGGGGTTCTAGCGATTCACTTATCGATTAGTTAAAACCATTAATGCTTAATTGAATTGCTCTTATCCTA
Organism: Narthecium ossifragum; assembly: GCA_963920575.1. Classification (NCBI taxonomy): domain Eukaryota; kingdom Viridiplantae; phylum Streptophyta; class Magnoliopsida; order Dioscoreales; family Nartheciaceae; genus Narthecium; species Narthecium ossifragum. The sequence goes on from OY986970.1 coordinate 13,844,719, forward strand.
GGAAGACCTAGTTAGTTCTTTATTATTGATTAGAAATCTCTTGGCCGTTGATGTGCTGTCGTAGGCACTCAAAAATAAAACCAATACCCTTCAAAATAAATGTAGTAGTGCGAGTACGAGTCGATCCCACGAAGAGTGTTTAGCCTAGTTTTGTGCTTAGTGAACAAAGATGGGGGGTTTTAAACGTGAGGAAAACAGTAAAGAAATAATTTAAAACGAAGAATTGAATTAAATCAAGAGAACAAACCTTGGTCTGAGTCAACATCCACCATCAGAATCCAACAACTGATCATAGATGCAAGTATCAATCAATTCATACCATGAATATTCACCGTTTAAATGAAATTCGAATCTCTCCTCGATCATGATTAATTAGAAACAAGCGATCTAATCAACCCTAACTACTAGACAACCTAAGACAAGCGCTGTAGATTTAATCTAGTAGCAGCCTTAAGAATAGGGAGATCGATGAAACTAAACAACACAAGCACAAGCGGTTGCATTTAATCTAGTCGAATATTCTTCCTAAGACCTAACAATCTCTGAAACGCAGTAGATTATTAAACCCAAGTTGCTTCGTACATTAGAGGGATCAAACAATTACGGATTTGATATCAAACCTAGCAGTAGATCACGATGAATAATAAACTAGTAGGCCTCCAAGCAATTAGACAAGATAATCATGAAGATTTAATCACAGAAGAACATCCAATACTCAAGTATGAACTGAACAATAAAAATAGATTAGATCTCACAGTTTCATTGATTCCGACGTTTCAGTCTCCTCGACCAAGAATTAAGGTTTAGCCACGCAAGGCCATCAAGAACACTCCAATCCTTTTAAAAGAAGAAAGAAAAACCCTAGAAATATAAAAGAGATAGAAAAGAGCAGCCAAAAGTATCGCGGCCCGACCCGCGTAGGCCCAACCGGGCCTGGCGACGCGAACCGGAACCTAACCTACTGCGGAAAATTTTGGCGACGTTTCCCTCTAATCGTAGTGGTTACCCAAGGAAATCATAATCCTCCTGTATTATACAAATATTACAAACCCATAGACTGAAACTGAATATTTATATACAATCCTCAAACAGGGAAATTATACATTTATCACTCCCGTAGGAGACTATTTATAACATAAGGTAAAACATAGATCGCCGCTCCTCAAGTACCGCCAGACACCGCCACGTCACCAAACACCGGCCCGGTAGGGGCGACCGAAGAAGAGCTAGCGCCAGCACCTGTGAAACGCAGCCCGGGTAGGAGTGAGCACTAAGCTCAGCAGGGACACTACACTACGACACTCACAAGGGAGGGAACACAACAGTGCCACCTCCAAGTTTACCCTACAACCCTACCGGAAGTTCGTGAACGCAGGCCCAAAACAGTGCATACTCTCAACAGGACACAGAACACTGTTTGGCGGGCCAAGACACCGCTGGGCAGTTACTCCTCCTCCCAAGAGTTAAGAACACCGGACTCCAGCTACACTTCGGATACAACTTAGAGTTGACACGACCTCTAAACATCAAACAACAAGTATTCAGGTCATCAAACCCTATCAATGAAATCGACTGAATACTACAAATGGAGTCCTGGACCAAACTACCCGCAACGGTCCTAGAGCTAGATCCAGACTACCCGAAAGCCCCGGATCGACGATCAACCCATCGCCAGCGCCCTACACAGATGCAACTAATGCACAACACAATGCATGATATGAACATGCGCAGGATAATACATGTAAGCATGCAACAGTATGTGATGATATAAATAACAAGGTCTGGGTGCGGCACCCTGCCGACCCGAGGTGGTGAACAGATAAAAAGGTTTAGGGACTGCTGCAGTGGTACTACCATCAACTGCCAGCAGTCCACCACAACACCTGCACCGGGAAGCAGCCCCGCAAACAACAGCTCACATATATCACAGATAAAGCCCTCGGCGCACGCCGGCATGCGAGGCTAAGGAAAGCTGTAGGGCTACCCGTCCGTTTATTCTAAACCTCCCGGGAGTCATGTTACGAGCGGTCTACTCGTGATCCTCTCGTAATGGGTTTCTACTGCTCCAATCGATCAGAATCGGCCTGATCGGACTTGATTTGAGTCCAATGGGCTGATTTGGCTAGCTAGATCGGATCTGACTTGAGCTAGATCGGATCTGGTTGAGCCTGATTGGATGGGACTTGACTGGGTCAAGTCTGAAGTGATCTGGATCAAGCTGACCAAGTTGGATTGGGCTGGGATCCGGATTGACTGGCATGGCTGAACCGGTTAAGTGAGCTCAACCTGATTTGAAGTGGCTGAACCGAGTTGATCCAAGGGCTGTTGTTCGCCGGAGTAGATCGCCGGCGTAGGGACGGCGGCGGCGGTCGGGATACTTCCAGGAAGGGTCGCCTGGAGGTGGGGATGAGATCTACCGGCTCGGATTGGTCGGAGAATGGCTAGATCAACGGGATCTTGGAGGTGGCCGGCGGTGGGTTTAGAGGGGATCGACGTCGGGGACGACGGCGGGCTTCGGGAGTGGCTTAGGAAGGTTGGGATCGGGTCTAAGGAGGTCGGCTATGGGTTTAGAGTGGGTTGGAGAGGTAAGATAGGGGTCGGAAGTGGGGTTGACGGCGATGGGGATGGAGCCGGGTTGTTGGGTTGCCGTGGGGATCACCGGAGAAGATGTAGTGGGGCGACGGAAAAGTGATGGCCGGGGTCGTGGTGGCTCGGGGAAGAGAATGGAGGTCTTGGATGGCGACGGGGCTGGCCGGAGAGGAGGTAGGGAAGGATGCCGGCGGTGGAGCTTAGGGTTTGGCACGGGAGAGAAGAGGGAGGAAGGAGATGAACAGTGCTGGGGTGACGTGGCGGTGGGGTCGCTGACGTGGCGGAGAGAGAAAGTGATGGGGAGAAGGAAATTGAAGGTGAAGGCGATGCCGGCTGCGGAGAAGATGACCGACGGGGATGAAGGTGGATCTATGATAGATATCTGGTGGAAACTATATTACTTCTACTCCTATGATAATTTATCAACTACTCCTAATAATTCATAATTCTTCATTCATCTCATGCATCATAACCTAATACAAAACTACTAAGGTCCTTTTATAGAGACCTTGACAGAGTCCTAATCCACTAGAAAACCCCCCTTGCTTAATTACCAAGTAATAAGGTTTCTGACTCAACTCAACTTCCTAACTCAAAGGGACTCTTAATTAATTCCTAACAATCAACTAGGACTCAAATAAATAATAATAATAAATCCTAATTAAATACTCTAGTTTGAACTAGGGAAGTCCAAGTCAAACTAGGAAAGAGGTTGAACCAGCTTGGTTCCTCTTCTGGGTTCGGGTCCAGTTGGTCGAGTCGGATCGACTCGTATCACCCCCCCTTCCTTCAAAATTGGCCTTGTCCTCAAGGCCAAAGTTAAGTCAGGTAGGATGGCTCTATGTGGTTGGACCGAATCAACTTGCTGATGTAGCTCTGGACTCGGTGGGGAGAAACCAGGTCTATCCCATGATGGGTCCAGTGGTAGCAGTACCAAGCATCTGATGGATCGTGCAGAGGGTGGAGCATCTGGAGGTTGATCTGACGGCTCAGGTAGCTCCAGGAATATGATCTTCAATGGCTCTCCTGGATCATCCTCATCATGTCCCATCAGTAGAGTTGCCCATGACCATAGGATGGGATCTGATCTCCATGGTCTGATCAATTGTGCAGGGACTTGGCTTGAATCTGGGTCAAGCTGGCTTTGGTCCAATCTGAAGTGAGGATGGCTGGACCATGCTTCTGCTGCACTAGTCTGGGCTAGAAGTTGGTTGAACCAAGTTGAATCTTCAGCTGTGCTGAGTCGTACTATGGTCCAAACCAGTCTGACTTGGTTGGCTCTACCAGTGTCAATCTGGACTTGAGTCAGTTGATCCAAACCGGTGTTACCATCATAGTCAGATCTGATCAGATTGAATGAATGAGACATCTGAATAAGGAGGGTAGCTCCCTTGATGACTCATATCAACCTTCGGATGCTTGATCAACGGCTGAGGATGCATCTGGATCACCTGGAGTTGATCTGGATGGTCCTGATTGCTGGGGACTCTTGGATCATGTTCAGATCGAAGATCGGAAGCACTAGATCGAAGATCACGCTGATCAAATGGCTGGATCAAGTTGCAGTTTTGATCGGACGGCTGAGAAGCTGCCGGAGCTGGATCAGCGGCGAAACGAGCTCGTCGGAGAGTGGCAACGGCGCAGGAGGCTTCGCAGGGACGTGGGGGTTTCATCCGTACGATCATATCGTCGGATTGGGCCTCGTACACGCCGGATCTGAAGGTGGCGGCGCGGTGGAGGTCGTCGCCGATGATCGTCGGTGAAGGAGTGCTCCACGGTGCTCGATCTTGTCGAAGCAAGGTACGGGAAGGTCTTGGGACCTTTCTCGTGAGGTCTGATCTTGGGATCATCCTCGGATCTTGGTGAAGTGGAGGAGGCCGGAACAAAGCCTTTCGCCGGAGTTGAGTTCCCGCGATCCGAGCTTCCTTCGGGGTCTTGGTCGGCCACGGTGGCTTCGGGGAAGGACGCCGATGCTTCCCCGGTGTATAGGTGGAGAGGACGGCGTCGCAGGGTGGCGTTGGGGTGGCGGCTCGGGGGCGAGCCGTCGGCGCGGATGAAGAGCCGGGACGAAGGGTCGTCGGCTCCAGAGCGAGCCGGGCGGAAGGTAAGGGATGAGCCGCGGCTCGAGCCAAACCGGGAGGAGAGAGAATATCCCGGGAAAAATCTGAAAAAATAGGTAAAATTCCAGAAAAAACATGGAAAGGTTCTAGAAGGTGTTCACCCGGATCTTGCGGAGTTAAACTCGGAGTTACAATGGGAGTTGCTCTCGGAGTTGTAGTAGGAGTTGCAACTGAAGTTGCAGACGGAGTCATAACCCGAGTTGGCTCGGGGTCAGCTTCCGTAATCTTGATTGCAGCTGGAGTAGGGGTCTGACTCGAAATCTGAATCCCTATGGGACTTGTTTGAGTCACAGTTGACCATCTACTGGTAATCTGCTCCCACTTCTTATTGGTGCGCTCCAAGTTCCTGCTTTGGTGTTCCATCAAAGTTGAACAGAGCTTCAACTGGTACTGCAGAATCTTGAATTGATACTCCAAACTTTCTTGGGGTACTCCGTACATGGTGGCGAAGTTTCCAGTAGAGTCTGAACCGCACAGTCGGTGGAACGGAGCTCTGATACCAAGTTGTTACGAGCGGTCTACTCGTGATCCTCTCGTAATGGGTCTCTAATGCTCCAATCGATCAGAATCGGCCTGATCGGACTTGATTTGAGTCCAATGGGCTGATTTGGCTAGCTAGATCGGATCTGACTTGAGCTAGATCGGATCTGGTTGAGCCTGATTGGATGGGACTTGACTGGGTCAAGTCTGAAGTGATCTGGATCAAGCTGACCAAGTTGGATTGGGCTGGATCCGGATTGACTGGCTTGGCTGAACCGGTTAAGTGAGCTGAACCTGATTTGAAGTGGCTGAACCGGGTTGATCCAAGGGCTGTGGTTCGCCGGAGTAGATCGCCGGCGTAGGGACGGCGGCGGCGGTCGGGATACTTCCAGGAAGGGTCGCCTGGAGGTGGGGATGAGATCTACCGGCTCGGATTGGTCGGAGAATGGCTAGATCAACGGGATCTTGGAGGTGGCCGGTGGTGGGTTTAGAGGGGATCGACGTCGGGGACGACGGCGGGCTTCGGGAGTGGCTTAGGAAGGTTGGGATCGGGTCTAAGGAGGTCGGCTATGGGTTTAGAGTGGGTTGGAGGTAAGATAGGGGTCGGAAGTGGGGTTGACGGTGATGGGGACGGAGCCGGGTTGTTGGGTTGCCGTGGGGATCACCGGAGAAGATGGAGTGGGGCGACGGAAAAGTGATGGCCGGGGTCGTGGTGGCTCGGGGAAGAGAATGGAGGTCTTCGATGGCGACGGGGCTGGCCGGAGAGGAGGTAGGGAAGAATGCCGGCGGTGGAGCTTAGGGTTTGGCACGGGAGAGAAGAGGGAGGAAGGAGATGAACAGTGCTGGGGTGACGTGGCGGTGGGGTTGCTGACGTGGCGGAGAGAGAAAGTGACGGGGAGAAGGAAATTGAAGGTGAAGGCGATGCCGGCTGCGGAGAAGATGACCGACGGGGAAGAAGGTGGATCTATGATAGATATCTGGTGGAAACTATATTACTTCTACTCCTATGATAATTTATCAACTACTCCTAATAATTCATAATTCTTCATTCATCTCATGCATCATAACCTAATACAAAACTACTAAGGTCCTTTTATAGAGACCTTGACAGAGTCCTAATCCACTAGAAAACCCCCTTGCTTAATTAGCAAGTAATGAGGTTTCTGACTCAACTCAACTTCCTAACTCAAAGGGACTCTTAATTAATTCTTAACAATCAACTAGGACTCAAATAAATAATAATAATAAATCCTAATTAAATACTCTAGTTTGAACTAGGGAAGTCCAAGTCAAACTAGGAAAGAGGTTGAACCAGCTTGGTTCCTCTTCTGGGTTCGGGTCCAGTTGGTCGAGTCGGATCGACTCGTATCAAGTTGTTACGAGCTCAACCATCGCTGAATCCGGCCAGACCAGATCCACGCCCAAACCCAAGCATGGGCGGACCCATGGTCAAGGTTAGATGGGACCCACGTCCCTTGAGGTGGCTTAGCCAAGCCGGCCTTAGCTGGTTACTACCTTAGTTAGTTCTTAATTGCTTTCCTAGTTGATTTCCTAGTTTGAGTCCAGTTTATGCTTTGTTTTATTAGTTCCTATTTTGAGTCCAGTTTGTTAGGGAGTTTGAGTTATGATTGAGTCTTAGTAGGAAAGTATGGTTACTTGCTGATTAAAGCAAGGTAGTTCTCTAGTTGAAGTAGGACTCTCTTGAGGCCTCTATAAAAGGACCTCCATAGCTTGTATTAGGTTTTAGGCATTGAAGAATAAAGTTAGTAGTTCTTAGGAGTAGCTCTAAATTAATATTCCACCACCACCAGCCCCTCCCACGTTTCTCTCTCTTGCTGGCCTTCTCCACCCGCCGGCTACCACCATCACCACCGCCGTCCACCGCTACCAGCCACCGCTCCAATCCCGGCGTCCTCCTTGGCCGCCGCCCCTCTTCTTCCACCTCTCTTGGTGTGGATCTCCAAGAGTAACCAGCCAACCACAAGAGGATCTGCAAGGTAACACCTCTTCTCTACCGTCTCCTACCTCCAGTCTTCATCTTTCTCGTCGAATACCTAGGGTCCTTCTCCTAAAACCCTAAAGGTATCTCTCGACCTAGCCATAGATTTGGCTAAGGAAGAACTGAGACCAGGTACCCGTGCCTACGAGAAGGCTCGGCGTAACACAAGTCATCACTCCCCCGGTTCACCACTACCCTATTATAGGGCTACCATGCTTAAACCTATGTACCAATTATAAGACAGTAAAGAAAACGGTACATGCAAAGCCCCGCGGGCAAAACCAGACAAATTCTCTCTCTCTGCCGTAGACGGATCGATCCCTTCCCAAGGGAAGGATCGATCCCTCTAATGGCAGAGAGCAAACTCTCCATATCGTGTCGAGTTCGATCGATCCGTCCTCCCAGGACGATCGATCCGACTCATGATAGGGAACATCCTCACTGTCGTGCCGAGGAGGATCGATCCCTCCCCCCAAGGGACGATCGATCCTACTCGTGACGAGAGGGATCCCATGCTACCCAAGGCACCGGGATCGATCATCCTCACCCGAGACTGATCGATCCTGCTCGGATCAGCATGACCAACTGGGAGGGATCGATCCATCTCACAGACGGATCGATCGTGTTGGGTTCTCCGGTAAACCGACGGGTAAAAATACCGTCGGAAAACTCCACCAAATCCCACAAAACCTTGGGATCTAGTAGTACGAAGCATCACGAGTTCAAAACCGGCGGAAATACTACAATCTAACAAGTATACAACAAGATCTAAGCATAAGAACACCAACAGCCGGAAAAACTTCCAAAAACTCGGAATAAATGTAGGTAGGATCTCTACCTAAGCAATAGCAGCTTCAATCCCAACTGCTAGGCCTTGGATCATCCACAACCTCTCCGAGATTCAGAAATTCTTAGCCCAAGAACTCGGATTTTCAAAGAGATTCAAGGAAGAAGGTCGCGTTTGTTTTATAGGCAAACGAACCGACTTAGCAGGATCGATCCGTCCAAGGAGACCGATCGATCCAGCCAAGAGAACGATCGATCCAGCCAAGAGGACGATCGATCCAGCCCAAGAGACCGATCGATCCTTCTCCGAGTCCGATCGATCCGTCCCAAGAGACCGATCGATCCTTCGCAACGATCCACGTTCCTGGCATTGACCGATCGATCCCTCTAGCAAGGAAGGATCGATCCGTCTCTCGCAGGAAGCTGGACTTGGGCTAAAACTTAAGCCCAAGCCTGAAACTTTCGATCCCGAGTCCCACTAACTATTCTAGCCAAACATTACCACAAACATGATCAGTGTGTGCACACGCGAGTGTGAAACAAGCCGATAAGGCGCAATTTACCAAATTGCCCTTGCGGTCCACGACGAGCCATAGGAGTAGAGGGACGGGTCCTCACAAAAAGTGTCTAGGAATCCCCCCAATAATCTCCCAAAGAAGTCTATTATAGGCTTTTATGAAACCCTAACTCGGATTAGATCTCAGCCCTTGATCTTTCCCACATAACCAAAAGAGATAGATCCCCCTTTGAGAAGAGATCGATCTTCTTTCTTCCGTGAACTCAGGATCTAGATTTTGCTCGACAAAGATCGATCTCCTTTGAAAAGGGATCGATCTTCTTTCCACGGATGACTCGCACTTCCAGGTTCGGATCGATCCCTTTTCAAAGGGGATCGATCCCTTTATTCCGGATTTCAACTTTCCCCTCACGGTCGATCCTTGCATCGACCCTCAGAGCGCATATTTTTGACAGAGGCTGACGGTCGATGTGGCGGTCGATCTGACGGTCGACCGTGGGTCTCTTCATCTCTGGGTGCATAAGGGATCGATCTCTTTTGGAAAGCGGATCGATCTTCTTTTTCTCTGCATATTTCTTCTTCTGTTCTGCCCTGCGCTTGTTGCGGTAAAAGCTTTGTAACTTTCTCTAGGAAGCTCCAAATCCCAAACCGTAAAATTCTCCAGAAACTAGACTTCAAGAGCTTTCCATCCATATGTGACACATCATCTGGTTCTTCATCAGCAGGTACAGATTAATCTTTAAAGTTGATCCAAATACTCTTTTCAGCTTCTTTTCGACTTAAGGACTTCAATTGCATCCTAAATCAAAATATAAGAATAATGAGTGTATTTAGATACTAAATAAGAACAGGAGACTAAGTATTAAGGGATAAAAATATAACATTATGCATCATCATCAGCTGTTTATCTTATTATTAATTCGAATTAGTTTAATCTTAGTTAAGAATAATTTAAACCCAAAAATCATTTCCTTTATCAATCTTTTGATTTAGAGCTATACAAGGTAATTAGACTTAACTCTTCTTTTCCCTGTGGATTCGACTCGGACTCATTGCTATCTACTCACAAAGTAGTTAGTTAGCGATTCAGATTATAAATTTCTAATTTTGACGTACTTGTTAAGACTACGACATTTTTCAATGCGTGTCAGTAGAGTTAATGTAGTTTCCACCAGAAATCCATCATTGATCCACCTTTTTCCCCGTCTGTCACCTTCTCCGTAGCCGGCACCGCCTCTACCGGTATTCCTTTCTCTACGCCACTTTCTCTCTCCACCACGTCAGCACCCTCGCACAGTCACCTTGCCACGACATCACCTTCTTCCTCCTCTCTTCTCTCCCATGCCCAAACCCTTGCCGTCTCCATCACCTTCCTAAAACCCTTCCCCGGCCACCGTAGACCATTCTCGGCACCTCGCCAAGCTCTTTGTTGTCCCCGATGCCGGCCAACCCAAACCCCACCGCTGTCGACCTCCAGATCCCATCGATCCGACATCCCTCCGGCCAATCCACTCCGGTGAATCTCTTCTCCATCAACCCACGAGTCCTCCTGCCTCGGTCCTGAACGCCATCGTGCCCCTGACGTCGGTGATCCACTCCGATGACCCCGAAGCCGTCGGATATCCCTAGACCTTGATCGACCCAATCCGGTTCAGCCATCCACTTAACCCAATCTAATCAGATCCAAATTGGCTCAATCAACCTGACTCAGCCCTTAATCCTAATCCAACCCAGTCAATTTGATTGAGATCAACTCAGACTTGACCCAGTCAAGTCCTATCCCGAACCAGCTTAAGCCACATTTGATCCAGCTAGCCAGATTCAGCCAATCAGCCCTGATCAGACTCAATTCTGACCAATTGGAGTAGTAGAGACCCGATACGAGAGGATTGCGAGTAGACCGCTCGTATCAACTGGGTATCAGAGCTCCATTCCTCCGACTATGCGGTTAAGAACCTTCAGGAAACTTCGCCGCCATGTATAGAGTACCCCAGGAGAGTTTGGAGCAGCAATTCCAAATTCTGCAGGCCCAGTTGAACCTATGTTTAACCTGGATGGAACACGATAGCAGAAAGATGGAGCGCAACAGCAGGGAGTTGGAGCAGATCTCCCGTAGGTTGTCAACTATAGCGCTGACGAGTCCTATAGTGATTGCAGAACCTGACCCTGAGCCAACTCAGATTATGATTTCGGTTGTAATTCTGAGTCCGACTCCGACTCCGACTCCGACTGAGACGCCAGCAATTAGTAAAGGAGAAGAACCAGAAGAAGCAGATCTTGGAGAAGAGATCCAGGAGCTAGTTGAGGAGCAGCAACCGTTTGATTCTTAGATCGAACCGGAGCACCTGTTGTTGCAACCTCCTCCTCCAAACCCGGGTGAAACCCTTCCCCTATCTTTCCCTACTTTTTCTAGACTTTTCCCTATTTTTCCATATTCTTTGGAAATTTCCTTGTTTTCTCTCTCCTCCTTGGAATCGGATCGTCCCTGGCTCTACTGTGGCTCGCCATCGGCTCACCACCCTCACCCACGCCCGGCTCACTTTGGAGCCGACCGCCCGTCACCCCGGCTCGTCATCCGCGCCATCGGCTCGTCCCCGAGCCACCACCCCAAGGACGCCATCCGACACCGTCCTCTCCACCCATCCATCAAGGAAACACTGGCGTCCCTCCCCGAAGCCGCTGTGACCACCCCTCCGCCCACCTCTACTCTTCCACTTCCTGGGAATGATCTCACGATCAAAACTCATGAGATCTTCCTGAACCTTTTCCACCCATTCCCGGCTATTGATGAGCACTCCTTCACCGGTGATCACCGGCGACGAATTCCTCCGCAACTCCACCTTTCAGTATCGGCGTGTACGAGGCCGAATCCGTCGATCAGACCGTTTGGATGGAACCTCCAGGTCCTTGCAAAGCTTCTTGTGCCGTTGCCGCTCTTCGACAAGCTCGTTTTGCCGTTGATCCAGCTCCAGCAGCTTCTCAACCATCCAATCAAGACTACAACTTGATCCAGCCGTCCGATCAAGCCTGCAACTTGATCCAGCCGTTTGATCAGCCTAATCTTCGATCCAGTGCTTCCGATCTTCGATCTGAACCTGATCAAAGAGTATCAAGCGATCTGGACCATCCAGATTATGTCCGAGTGATCATGATGCATCTTCCCATCCAAAGGTTGATCGAAGTCATCAAAACGAGCTACCCTCCTTATTCAGGCGTCATTTACGATATAATCAGATCTGACTATGATGGCACCACCAGTTTCGCTTAACTGACCCAAGTCCAGATTGACACCGGAAGACTCAACCACGTCAGACAGATTTGGACAAGAGTACAAGTTAGCTCCGCTGAAGACATAACTTGGTTCAAATAACTTCAAGCCCCGAATAGTGCAGCAAAAGTGTGGCCCAGCTGACTTCACTTCATACTAGACCAAAGCCAGCTTGACTCAGTTACAAGCCAAGTCCCTGCACAGCTAATCAGACCATGGAGATCATATCCCATCCTATGGTCATGGGCAACACTACTGATGGGACATGATGAGGATGATACATGAGAGCCATTGAAATCCTTATTCTTGGAGCTACCTGAACAGTCAGATCGACCCCCAAATGCTCCTTCTTCATCACGACCCACCAGATTTTTGGTACTGCCACCACTGGATCTGTCATGGGATCGACCTTGTTTCTCCCCCACCAAGTCCAGAGCAACAGAAGCAAGTCGATTCGGTCCAGCCGCATAGAGCCCTCCTACCTGACTTGAATCCGGCCTTGAGGACAAGGCCAATGATATGATGCAGCTGATATGCCGAGCTTTCTCGGGTACCGGATCTATTGCATGGTCTCAGTTCCTCCTTAGCCAAATCTATGCCTAGATCGAGAGATACCTTTAGGGTTTTAGGTAAGGACCCTAGGTATTCGGCGAGGAAGGCATAGACTAGAGGAGAGAGACGGATGAGAAGAGGGATACCTTGCAGCTCCTCTAGGGTTGCCCGGCTACTCTTGGAGATTGAATACGAGCGGTTTACTCATAATCCTCTCGTATCGGGTCTCTACTGCTCCAATCGATCTGGTTCAAATCTGGCTGAGCCAATGAGACTTGGGCTGAGTCTGATTCAGGTGGCTGGCTGAACCGGACTGGATCTGACGGCTGAGGATCGCAGGAGTAGATCGCCGGCTTAGAAGCGGCGGCGGCAGTCTAGATCTTGGCAAGGAAGGTCGTCGGATGGTGGGGAAGAGATCCCACGCCTCGGATATGGGAGGTAGATGGCGGATCGGCCGGATCTGGGAGGTGGACGGCGGGTTTAGAGGAGGCCGGCGTCGGGGACAACGACGGGGAGCTCGGCGGGGATTGGGACGAAGATGGTCTAAGGATGCCGGGGAAGGGTTTTAGGATGGTTTAGGGTGAGATCTAGGTCGGACAGGGGTCGACGGCGATGGGGACGGAGGTTGGGTTTGTCGGGGAAGGCGCCGGAGAGGACGATGGAGGAAGTGGAGAAGCCAACCGAGGTCTTGGGGCTTGGAGGAAGAGGATGGAGGCCTTGGTCGGTGACAGGGACCGTGAGGACCCGTCTCCTCCAACCCGGTCCGACCGCGGTAGGTCGAGGGTTTGGTTTTGTGATTTGGCTTGGTTAGCCTTGGTTTGCGATCGGTTGATCGTATCGCTGCTTTTGGACCCCAAGGGCAATTTGTTAAATTGCGCCTTGGTGGTCGGTTTCACACTCGCGTAGTGCACACACCGCCTTAATTGATGTAAGTGATTGAATAGATCCAGTAGGAGCGTCCGCAATCATCAGATCCGGATGAGATTGCGAGGAGATCGTAATTTGGATTCAAATCAGATCCAGTCCGATTAGTTGACTCAGCTAGACCAGCCACTTAAGTGGCTTAGGTTTCTCTTCTCTCTCTTCCTTTCTTTTCCTTTTTTTTTCTTCTTTTTCCCTCTCCCTTTCCCTGCCTTTCCCGTGCCCAACCCCCCTTGTGAGGACCCGTCCCTCTACTCCTGTGGCTCGTCGTCGACCGTAAGGGCAATTTGATAAATTACGTCTTGTCGGCTAGTTTCACACCCGTGTGTGCACACACTGACCATGTTTGTGGAAATGTTTGGCTAGAATGGTTAGTGGGACCCGGGATCGATAGATCCGGGCTTGGGCTTAAGTTTTAGCCCAAGTCTAGCTTTCTGCACCTAAGGGATCGATCTCCCTAGCTAGAAAATCGATCTCTTAGTGCCAGAAAGTCAAACCCGATTTGGCAAGGAAGATCGATCTCTTTCTCAAAAGAGATCGATCTCTCTTGAGTCGGTTCGCTCATCTATAAAACGAACGAAACCTTTTCTTTTGATTTTTTTGGAAAATCCGAGATTTCAGCCGTGTTCTTGCTGGATTTGACTTCGTTTGAGGAAGATCTATGGCCTAGTAGCTTGGATTGAAGCTGATATTGCATAGGTAGGGGGACCTACAATCTTTCGGGTTTTTAGAGTTTTTCCGGTTTGATTGTGATCTTTTGCTTAGATATGTTAAAATACATGTTTGTTTTCCATGATTTCACCAGTTTTGGACTCGTGGGTGCTTGATCTACCAGATCCAGAGTTTTGGGGGATTTGGTTGTGTTTTTCGGCGGTATTTCTCGTCGTCTGGTCACCGGAGAACCCATTCGGATCGATCTCCCTTGAGGGAAGATCGATCCCTTGTGGGATGTCACGCCCAGCCCGAGCAGGATCGATCCCTCGGCTGGAGAGAGATCAATCCCTGCCTGGGTTGAGGTGGCGGGTTCCATGTCATGAAGAAGATCGATCCTTCTGGTGGAGAAGATCGAACTCCTTCGATTGACTGGGACGAGTTTCTCTCAAGTGCTAAGAAGATCAATCCCCTTGGGAAGGGAGATCTATCTCTTAGTGACTGAGGGGTGTTTTCAAGTGGCTTTTGCCCGCGGGGCTTTGTATGATGGTTTTCTCTACAGTTTTATATCTGGTACATATGTTTAAGCATGTTAGCCCTATAATAGGGGCAGTGGTGAACCAGGGGAGTGATGACTCCCGGGATGTTTAGAATAAACGGGCGGGTAGCCCTACAGCTTTCCCTAGCCTTGCATGTCGGCGTACACCGAGGGCTTTATCTGTGATATCTGTGAGCTGTTGTTTGCAGGGCTGCTTCCCGATGCAGGTGTTGTGGTGGACTGCTAACAGTTGGTGGTGGTACCACTGTAGGAGCTCCTAGACCTTATTTACCTGTTCACCACCCCGGGCCGGCAGGGTGCCGTGCCCAGACCTTGTTTGATATACAATCACATACTGATGTATGTTTATCTGTATATTCCTGTGTGTGCTCATAACATGCATTGCTTTGTGCATTAGTTGCATCTGTGTAGGACGTTGGCGATGGGTTGATCGCCGATCCGGGGCTTCCGGGTAGTCCGGATCTAGCTCTAGGACCGTTGCGGGTAGCTTGGTCCAGGACTCAATTTGTAGTATTCAGTCGATTTCGATGATAGTGTTAGATGACCTGAATATATGTGGTTTGATGTTTAGAGGTCGTGTCGGTCTCGAGCCGAGTGTTGAGTTGTAGCCGGAGTCCAGTTCACTGTCTCTTTGGTAGAGGTTGTGCCTACTCAGCGGTGTTGGTTGCCCGCCTAGCAGTGTTGGTTTCCTGCTAGTGAGATGGCAGTGCCGGTTTCCTGTCTCGCTGAGGGCGACCCAGCATGTGACCAGTTCGGCTGGAGACCATGACTGAGGCCTCCCTTCAGGGACACGCGGTGGGGTTATGGGATCCCTGTGTACACCTGCCCTTTGCTTGAGGGCAACACTGTTGTGTTCCCCTCCCTTGTGAGTGTCGTAGTGTAGTGTCCCTGCTGAGCTTAGTGCTCACTCCTACCCGGGCTGCGTTTTGCAGGTGCTGGTGCTAGCTCTTCTTTGGTCGCTCCTACCGGGCTGGTGTTTGGTGACGTGGCGGCGTCTGGCGGTGCTTGAGATGCGGCGATCGTCTGTTCTACCTTTTGTTTAGTTAGCCTCCTACGGGAGAGATTTTGTATAACTTTTACCCTGTTGAGGATTTGTATCTATTCAGTTTCAGTCTTTGAGGTTTGTAATTGTATGTTAATAAAGGATGATTATGAATTGCTAGGGAGACCACTATGATTAGAGGGAAACCTCGTCAAAATTTTCGCAGTAAGTTAGGTTCCGGTTCACGTCGCCTGCCCTGGTTGGGCCTACGTGGGTCGGGGCGCGACACCCCTCCTCCTTCCTTCCCTTCTTCTCTCTCCCGCGGCAACCCTCCCTCTCTCCCGCGGCGACCCCGTCCCTTCCCCGGCGACCTGGAGGCGGCGGCGAGGGCCCCTCCTCCTCCTTCCTCTCCTCTCTCTCTTCAACGGCATCCCTCTTCCTTCTCCGGCGACGGCTGCGGCTATGGGAGGACTCCGGCGGCTCTCCGACGAGCTGGAGGCGGCGGCGGCGACGTGGGATGGCGGATTAGCAAGGATTGAAGCTTGGATTTGCGTTTAAGGTAGGGTTTCTACCTAGATCTTCAGGATAAGCTAGATCTAGGGTTTGATTTGTTTATTTGTTGATTTCTTTGTGCTAATTAGTCCCTCTAAGCATGCTTAGTAACTGATTGAAGCTTCATGCGATTTGATTCGGGTTTTATTTGAATTTTTGGAAGTTTTTCCCGGATTTTTGTGGATGCTCTGTTCTTCGATGAACAGTCAGCTTCCAGCTTGATTTCTGAGCTTTGTGATCATGATCTCGTGAAAGTTTCTAGATGAAAGTTGTAGATCATCGAATCTACTTTGAATTTCTGTTGATTTCATACTTTTCGGAGTTTCCTATGATTTATGATGATTTTTTCTCTGATCTGCGATGAAACTGGACTTTGGATAAAAGCTTGGGTTTTTGGCCGAAAATGGAGTTTTTCTTTATCTATTGGCTTGGGTCTTCTCGTAGTAGATTGCTAGGGTTGTTAGATATCATGTATATGAATTTTAGGGTTTCTACCTTGATCTTTAGGATATGCTAGATCTAGGGTTTGTTTGTTGGATTAGTTGATTTCTATGCTCTAATTAGTCTCTTGATGAATGTTCTTCATCTGGTAGATGTTCTTAGGATTTGATTGTGATTTAATTGGGTTTTCTAAGCATTTATTCCCGGATTTTATCGTATCTCTGTTCTTCGATGAACAGTCGCGTTCAAGCACAGTTTGTGAGATGTGTGAGCATGATCTCGTGAAACTTTAAAGATGAAAGTTGTCGATCATCGAGTTCTCTTTCGATTGCCACTGGTTTCGTGATTTTTGGATTTATATATGATTTTTGTTGAATTGTTTTCTAAACTGCTGCGGAACAAAGATTAAGAAATTGATTAATAAAATATGTGGAAATTAGACATCAATTAGATACAATTCTTGGGCTGCATGTTCCTAGTATGCTAATATACGTTTGCCCAAGTTTGATTTCCAATTCGACGTCGTTTGGACGTCGAATTGCTAAGATTTCATCGCCTCTAACTAGGGTTTAATGTAGAAATCCAGAAATTAGTTTGTTAGTGGATTTTCGATGTTTTATCGTATTTGATTCTTTGGGATTCATGCGATTGGTATTCCTAGAGATCTCGAGGGCTAGCATGTTCTAATTGGTGGTTTTTAGATGATTAATTGTTTGATTCTCGGCATGTTTAGTTAGATATAAATCATCCTTGTTTAATTAGCAAGTAATTGCATGTCATGCTTATTTACATGTATACTTAGCTTGTGGTTGAACCAAGGGAGTTGTGCCCCTTGGGATGTTTAGATAATTGAACGGGCCGTAGGTGTGCCCTAGATTGTATACACTATATTTATTGTTGTTGTTGTGATTGCGTGGCCGGGGTTGTGCCCCCGTTGAGAAATTGCAATTGACGGCTGCGGACGTTATAATATTGGATTATTGTAGTTCAGACCTTTATTTCGATTGAATATGTTGTTGCTTGTTTACGGCCCGTGGGCGCCGTTATAATATTGGATTATTGTAGTTCAGACCTTTATTTGCTTTATGAGAATGTTTACTCTTTGGCAAGCTGTAGGCTATGCCTAGCCCTGTATGTTGTGATGTCATACTGTTGCATGCTTATATTTCTGTATTTAATGTGCGCGTGAGCATTGCATGCATTTGCTTGCATTAGAGGCATCAGGCTAGGTGGTAGGCGATGGATTCGATCGCCGATCCGGGATTCTCGGGTAGCCCGGGTCTAGCCCTAGGACCGGGGTTTGGGGTAGTCGAGGATTAGGACGTGATTGTCATCGATGATTATGATTGATATTATTCGAGGATTATTAGGTAGTCGGACTGAAATATTGTTGTTGAGGTTTAGAGGTCGTGTTGTTTCTCCAAGGCCAAGTGCTAAGGATGGATATCGATGCGTTCCCTGACATGTGTGTCCCCGTGAGAGATGGTATGACTGGGTTGGGTGGTACATGGATAGGAGCCCACAGTCTTTGTTTCCTCTCGTTTGTTCTTGGGTAAGGGTGATCCCGCATGGTACTGTTCCCCTGTTAGTGCTTAGGGTGATCTTGGTAACATGTTCAAGAGAGAGATTCATGACGGGAGCTCTTGGGACATCGATAGGGTTATGAGACCCTTGCCATTCCTTAGACTTAGGCAGAGAGACAACACGGTTGTTGTTTTCCTCCCTTCAGTGTGACGTAGAATAGCGTAGAACCTTACTGAGCTTTGTTGCTCACTCCTACCTGAGCTGCATCGGCGATACAGTGCAGTCCTTTCCTTTCAGGTGATCTTCTGGGTGTTGGCGGGCTGTTCTCGAGGTGATCGCGGACTTGGAGTTTCGAGGAGTATTTGACGATCATGGAGTTTCCCCTTTTGTTAATAGTTGTACATTTGCAGTTGTATTAAATGTATAATTTCCCTCTTCGAGGATTTGATAATATGTATTAAATTGTGTAATGAGGGTTGATGAAAGTATTGTATCAGAACCTGTAATAATTAGTGAAACTTGTGATAGCATATTCATATTCATGTTGAATTTTAGAACTGTTAGATTTATCGTTTTAATTTATTGTGAATATTATAACTGTACAGGGCACCTTATGAGAAATACAAGGGAGACTCTCGCCGTTCAATTTTGAGAAGAGTTTAGGACCCTCAAGTCCCGGGCCGGATGGGTTTTCTGGGTTGGGGCTTGACAGGGACGACCGGAGAGGCTGGACGGTGATGGTCGGCGGTAGCATAGGGTTTGGGCATGGGAGAGAGAAGAGAGGAAGAAGACGGTGATGTGGCAGGTGACTGGGCGTGGGGTCGCTGACGTGGTGGAGAGAGAAAGTCCGTGGAGGCGGTGCCGGCTGCGGAGAAGATGACCGACGGGGAAGAAGGTGGATCGATGGTGGATTTTCGGGTGGAAACTATATTACTTCTACTACTATGATATTCTACTAAACTATTCTTATTTCTTCATAATTATCTTTATTGATTACAAAGCTACTAAGGTCCTTTTATAGAGACCTTGACGGAGTTCTAATTCAACTAGAAAACCCCCTTCCTTAATTAGCAAGTAATAAGGCTTTCAGACTCAACTCAACTTCCTAACTCAAATGGACTCTTAATTAATTACTAACAAACAAATATCAACTCGAACTAAATTAAATATAAAAGACTAATAATAAATCCTAATTAAATACTCTAGTTTGAATTAGGGAAGTCCAAGTAAAACTAGGAAAGAGGCTGAACCAGTTTGGTTCCTCTTCTGGGTTCGGGTCCAGTTGGTCGAGTTGGATCAACTCGTATCAAGATTCAAGCCAAGAAAGGGGAGGAAGAGAGGCAGTGACAAAGGAAGGACGGAGTTGGAGACGTGGAAGGTGGCTGGTGGCGGCGGACGACGGCAGGTGGTTGGTGGTGGCCAGCTGGTGGATAGAGGCCAGCTGTAGAAGAGAAGGTGGAGATGGCTGGTGGTTTGTGGAAATTAAGTTACAGCTACTACTAAGATTATTCTACTAATAATTCTATGTTATTCTCAAAATTCGTCCATGTCCTAATACAAACTATAGAGGTCCTTTTATAGAGCCCTCAAGAGAGTTTTACTCTAACTAGGGAACTACCTTGGTTTAATCAGCAAGTAATCAAACTTTCCTAGTAAGACTCAATCATATCTCAAACTTCCTAATAACTAGGACTCATAATAGGAACTAATAAAGCAAATCATAAACGGAACTCAAACTAGGAAATCAATTAAGAAACAACTAAGGAAGTAACCTGCTAGGAATAGGATTCCTTAAGGCCTTTGGCTTGGAACCTGGTCCAAGGTCGGGTCCTACCAAGGGGTGGAGCTGGACCTGGTTCCTCTTGGCGTGTGTCGCCCCTTGACTGGGCGTGGGTTGGACTTGGGTCCCAACCGTATCATCCCCTCCCCCTTCGAAAAGTGCCTTGTCCTCAAGGCCGAAGTCGGGATAATGATCCAAGAAATCAGTGAATACCTCCCATGTGGCTTCAGCTGGGCTATGACCCTTCCAATGTACTAGAATTTCTTCTTGGTGACGGGGAGGATGCCGATGGTCGATGACAGCATGGGGATACAGTTTGGGTTGCTCCTCTGAGGGGTCCGGAATCTCGGTGACGACGGGTACTTCAGTTCCAACGTGATTTTTCAGAAGTGGCACATGAAAAACGGGGTGCAGCTTGGAATCTGATGGGAGACGGAGGCGATAGGCAACAGCTCCTATACGCTCCAGTACCTCGTACGACCCATAGAACTTCACAGCGAGGTTCTGTGAAGTGCGCTTGGCCACAGACTTCTGTTGATAGGGTTGTAACATGACGTAGACCATCTCACCAATCTGAAACTTGATGTCTCGATGTCCACAGTCATAGGTCTGCTTCATCCTGTTCTGGGCAGATGCTAACCTCGACTTAACATCTGCTATCATTTGATCCTGTTCAACTAGAAAGTGATCTGGCGGTCCCGGGTACGTAGGAGAGGAGGGACGGTGGAGGTCGCCCATACACTACCTCGTAGGGTGTCCGCTGGATGCTGGAGTGCCAACTAGTGTTATAGGTGTACTCTGCCCAAGTCAACCATTGGGTCCATTGTGTAGGATGATCACTTGAAAAACATCGTAAGTACATCTCCAGGGATCGATTTACTACCTCAGTTTGGCCATTCGTCTGTGGGTGGTAGGCTGAGGAGAATATGAACTTGACTCCTTGAAGTTTGAAGATCTCCTGCCAAAAGTTGATGGTGAAGATAGGATCTCGATCACAAATAATACTGGTTGGCATGCCATGGTGCTCGAACACGGTGTCGAAGATGACTCGGGCTACAGAATATGCCTTGTAGGGATGCCGTAGGGGAGCAAAGTGTGCATACTTGGACAATCTGTCGATGACTACTAGAATTGTCGTGTATCCTCTAGAAGAAGGAAGACCGTCGATGAAGTCCATAGAAACATCAGTCCATACCTCTTGGGGAATTGGTAGGGGCTGAAGTAGGCCGGCTGGCTTTAGAGTCTTGGCCTTGTGTCGCTGGCAAGTGTCACATTGGTGGATGAAGTCCTTGATCCACGGCTGAGCTCCCTTCCAGTAGAAGGTGGTTCGCAGATGGTGCCACATCTTGACGACCCCCTCATGTGTGCTGGAATGTAGGGTCGTCAAGATCTCCGAGATGACTGGGGAGTTCTTCCTCAAGAAGATGCGGTCCTTGTGGAAGATGACTCCATTTTGAACTGTCCACAGGCCCTTGATAACTCCGTCATGGATGTCCTTGGCGGGCTTCTGCATCTCCGCATTAGTTTTGACATCCTCTTGAAAGGTTTCCAACCATTGAGGAACCGGACTAGAGATGGTTGCTATCGAGGGTGGAGTCATTGCCCCAAGGGAAGAAGTTGAGCTGTAGCCCCTTCTCTGATTTCAGCTGGCAGTTCAATGGATATTTGGCCGATCATCATACCAAGGGTTGGCTCTCCCTGGTCCATGGATCTCCTCCTTAAGCTCTAAGCTCAACTCCAACCAGATCTTCCAGGGTTGTGTCCTCAAGGATGTTGTTGACAGCTTCTATGTTGTAGAGTTGCTTGCAACGGTGCCCCGGTGTATAAGGCTCGTCACATTGGAAGAAGTGTTCTTGTTATCTCTGTTGTTGCTGTTCAGCTAGGGATAGGTATCTACGTTGAGGTCGGACTGCAGTTAGAGTCTGACTAGGAGTCCTAGTTTGAGTAGGATTAGGTGATATGGTTGCGACCCAAGCCCAACCCACGCCCAGCCAAGTGGAACCAAGTCCAGCTCCACCTGGGCCAGATCAACCCAGGCGCAATTCTGGGGCAGGGCCCACAAGTGGGGTAGCCCAAGAGGGAACCACGCAGGTCCCCCACATCCTAGGAGGATTCGGCCTTGGACCAGGTCCCAAGCCAAAGCCGGCCTTAAGGAATCCTATTCCTAGCTGGTTATTCCATTAGTTGAGTCCAGTTTGTGTCCAGTTTGTGTTTTGCTAGTTCAAATTATGAGTCCTAGTTGGGTTGAGTCAAGTTACTTGCTGTTTTAGCAAGAAGGCATCCAGGTTGGAGTAGAACTCTTTGAAGCCTCTCTATAAAAGGACCTCCATAGCTTGTATTAGGGTTTTATGCATTGAAGAGTAAAGTTAAGAGATATTATAGGAGTAGTTGTAACCCTAGAAGTAGCCATAAATTAATACCCCACAGCCACCAGCCACCTTCATCTCTCTCTCCTGCCGGATTCTCTCTCCACCAGCCGGCCACCATCTATTGCCGTCCACCGCTGCCATCTACAGTGCACGTCCCCCATCACCAGCGTCCATCCTTGGCTGTCGCACCTCCTCCACCACCTCCCTTGGGTTGGATCTCCAAGAGAAGCCGGGCAACCCTAAGAGATGCAAGGTATCCTCTTCTCTTCCGTCTCTCTCCTTCAGTCTTCACCTTCCTCGTCGAATACCTAGGGTCCTGCTCCTAAAACCCTAAAGGTATCTCTCGACCTAGCCATAGATTTGGCTAAGGAGGAACTGAGACCCGACAGGAGACCAGGTACCCATGCCTACGACAAGGCTCGGCATATCATTAGGAGTCCTAGTCTCACTCGAACTCCAGTTCACGGGTGCGGTGATACGAGGTCGAACCAAGCTCAGCCTGGGCCAGCCCAACCCTCGCCAAGGAAGGACTTGATCGAGTCTAGTCCTAGATGTGCAAGCCGAGCCCTAGCTGAACTGGCTTCAAGCCAAAGCCCGAGCAAGGGTTGGACCAAGACCCACGCCCAGGAGGAACTAAGGAGGTCCCACGCAGGTCGGACCCCACCTCCTAGCTGACCCGACCATGGACCAAGCCAAGACCAAGTCCACGCCCAAGCATGGATCCATAGTCCCGGCCTTGGAACCAGGTCCCAAGCCTAATCCGGCATTAGGGATCCTAGTCCCTAGCTGGATCACTTTCTTAGTTGGTTATTAGTTGATTTATTAGTTTGGATTATGATTGAGTCAGTTTTCTATTAGTAGTTATCTTGATTGAGTCTTATTAGGAAAGGATTGTAACTTGCTGATTATAGCAAGATAGTAGTTATCTGATTAGATCTTGTTGAGGCCTCTATAAAAGGACCTCCATAACTTGTATTAGGAGGCATGACGAATTATGAGAATAAAATAGAGTTATTAGTAGGATAATTTAGGAGTAGCTGTAACTTAATCTTCCACAAATCCCCCAGCCACCTTCATCTCTCTCTATTGTCGGATTCTCTCTCCACCAGCCAGCCGCCATCCATCGCCGCCCGTCGCTGCCATCGTAGTGCACGTCCCCATCCTTGGCCGCCGCACCTCCTCCGCCACCTCCCTTGGCTTGGATCTCCAAGAGAAGCCAGCCAACCATAGAAGAAGCTGCAAGGTATCCCTCTTCTCATCCGTCTCCTCCTCTAGTCTTCGCCTTCCTCGTCGAATACCTAGGGTCCTTCTCCTTAACCCTAAAGGTATTTCTCGACCTAACCATATATTTGGCTAAAGAGGATCTGAGACAAGGCAAGAGACCAGGTACGAAAGCCCTATAGAAGGTGCATCGTATCACGCGGCACAGGCAGTGATGGCTGGACGGGTAGGTGCGGCAGTCATCCTTGCTGTAGCGTGCCAGATCGCGTACTGCTTCGCCTCATGAGTCTTGGCGTAGCTGATGGCCTCGGCTATGGTGGCTGGTCTGGCGAGCTGCACGTCGTACCTGATGGCCGGCTTCAGTCCGCTGATGAAGAGATTCGGTACAACATCCCGAGCCAAGTGTGGAACACGACCTAGACCTCGGTCGAACCGGATCTGGTAGTCTCGGACCGAGCCATCTTGCTGAATCCGAGTGAGTTCGCCGATGGGGTCCTCGTAGGTCGTCGGTCCATAGCGCAAGTCCGAGTGATACGAACCTCGCCAAGTTGTGACGAAACCCATAGCAAGATGATGATACGAGCGGTCTACTCGTAATCCTCTCGTATCGGGTCTCTACTGCTCCAATCGATCAGAATTGGCCTGATCGGACTTGATTTGAGTCCAATTGGCTGAATCTGGCTAGCTAGATCAAATCTGGCTTGAGCTGGTTCAGATCTGGCTGAGCCTGACTGGATAGGACTTGACTGGGTCAAGTCTGAGTTGATCTGGATTAGGCTGACCGGGCTGGGTTGGGCTAGATCCAGATTAAGTGGTTGAGCTAAATCAGGTTGGATGAGTCTGATTCAAGCTGGCTGATACGAGTCGATCCGACTCGACCAACTGGACATGTACCAAGAAGAGGAACCAAACTGGTTCAGCCTCTTTCCTAGTTTGACTTGGACTTCCCTAGTTCAAACTAGAGTATTTGATTAGGATTTATCGTTAGTCTTTTATATTTAATTGAGTCCTAGTTGATATTTGAGTTAGTAAGTTGAGTTGAGTCTGAAAGCCTTATTACTTGCTAATTAAGCAAGGGGTTTTTTTTAGTTGGATTAGGACTCTGTCAAGGCCTCTATAAAAGGGACCTCATTAGTGTGTATTAGGGAATGATGAATGATGAAGAGAATTATTACGAATAGTTGATAGAATATCATAGGAGTAGAATATCATAGGAGTAGAGGTAATGTAGATTCCACCAGATAATCCACCATTGATCTACCTTCTTCCTCATCGGTCATCTTCTCCGCAGCCGGCACCACCCCCACCAGTATTTCTCCATCCCCGATACTTTCTCTCTCCTCCACGTCAGCACCACTATTCACCGTCTTCTTCCTCGCCTCTCCCATGCACAAACCCTAGCCTCACCGCCGTCTAGCCTCTCCGCCCGCCCCGCTGCCATCCAAGACCTCCATCGACCTCCCCTTGGAACCACGACTCCGTCTAGCCCCTCCTTTGCCTCCGTCGTCTCCTCCGGCGTCTTCCCCTGCAACGCCAACTTCACAGCCGCCGTCCGCCGTCCGTGTCCGACCCTGATCTCACCCCCTAAACCACCCTAAATCCATCGCCGATCACTCCTGACCATCTTCCCGATGTCCCAAGCCCCGCCGAGCTCCCCATCGTCGTCTCCGACGCCGGCCTCCTCTAAACCCACCGTCGACCTCCTAGATTCGACCGATCCGCCACCTACCTCCCAGATCCGAGCCGTTGGATCTCTTCTCCATCAGCCCCGCGACCCTTCCTGCCAATATCCCGACTGCCGCCGCCGCCCCTACGCCGGCGATCCACTCGGGCAACCCCTTAGTCGTCAGATCTCCCTAGACCTTGATTGCCCAAATTGACTCAGCCACTTAACCCAATTCTAGCTGGTTTAGCCAAGCCACTTAGCCCAATCCGAGCCAGATTCAATTCCTTGAGCCAATCAACCAATCGGACTTGACCCAGCCAAGTCCTACCCCAATCAGGTTCAGTCAGATCTGAACCAGCTCAAGCCAGATCCGATCCAGCTAACCAGATTCAGCCAATTGGACTCAAATCAAGTCCGATCAGGCCAATTCTGATCGATTGGAGCAGTAGAGACCCGATACGAGAGGATTACGAGTAGACCGTTCGTACCACTAGCTGAACCGGACTGGATCCAAGTGCTGAGGTTCGTCGGAGTAGATCGTCGGCGTAGGGACGTCGGCGGCGGTCGGGACCTTGGTAGGAAGGTTCGTCGGCGGTTGCGCAGAGATCCAACGACTCTGATTGGCCATAGGAGTAGTAGGGACAATGGATCTGGAGTACCGTCGGAGGTGAGTTAGAGGAGGCCGGCGTCGAGGACGATGGCTGATACGAATCTCGCCAAGTTGTGACGAAACCCGTAGCAAGATGAGCTTGTAGGATCGTTCTACAATCAGGTTTGGATGGAAACCGTGACCCGTTGCTTATAATCAAGCAAGAACCTTGGTATGAGGTGAGGACACCACAAACGGGGATGGAAATCCGTTTGATAAGTCTAGATGAACGCCACAGGAAATCCTGATAAGTTCGATAGTTCTACGAAGAACCAAAGAGAAATTCTCTCACTTTTTTTATCAATCAAAATCTGTTCTTCATTACATAGATCCTACCCATATATGAGCTAATACATTGAAAAACTCATACTCCTATTAAATCCGAATTTATATCTCACTACAATTCCAAGAGACACTAATTACTCAGATTTCCAAAGCCTTGATCAATGCCACACCCAACTCTTGCATGAGAACATAAATGCCACACCAACTCTTGCATGCCTAGCTGGTGATTGCCTTAATGACGTGGATAAACATTTGCTTCCTAGATAACCACAAGTTGTTAGGAATTAAATTAAAAGGCCATTTGAGTTAGTAAGTTAAGTTTGAGTATGGAAACCTTTACTTGCTAATTAAGCAGGGGGATTTTATAGTTGGATTAGGACTCAGTCGAGGCCTCTATAAATGGACCTCAGTAGGTATAATGTAACATGGATGATCAATGATGAGTTGAGTAGATGAATAAAGTAGAGAGTAGTTTAGGAGTAACTTCTAGTAGATTAATGGCTTAATCCTCTAGCTAGGGTTATCCAAGGGTTAGTTCTCCATCATGAACTATCCAGAGGCTAAGTTCTATTCCCCAAGAGTTCTCTTCAATCGACGTCCATCAATCCACCTTCTTTCTCGCTGGTCACCTTCTCCGCAGCCAGCACTGCCTCCACCAGTATTTCTCTTTCCCCGCCACTTTCTCTCTCCTCCATGTCAGCAACCCTCGCCCAGTCACCTGCCACATCACCATCACTGTTCATCGTCCCCTACCTCTCGCTAGCCTCACAGTCCATTGCCGTTCTCCGCCCTCCTCTGCTTCCCGGCCGTCCCCATCACTGACCAAGGCCACCACCATCCTCTTCCCGATCCCCACGACCTCAGCCAGCACCTCCACTTCTTCTGTCATCACCTCCGGCGGCTTCCCTGGCAAACTCAACCTGCAAGCTCACCATCAACCCAGATCCACCTCGATCTCACCTTAAAACCTCCCAGATCCTTCCTAAGCACCTCGTCGATCTACCCACATGATGGGACTATGGTTAGGACTGACAAAAGAGAGTCAAGAACCATTTCAGATGCCAATAGGACCAGTCACAAGAGCTCAAGCTAAGAGGTTCAAAGCAGCACTTGGTGGATTAATTCAAGAGGTTCAGATTGAAGAAGAATGCATGGTCAAAACTAATGAAGAACCAAGGTGGGTCCACATCATCAAGGTCATCACGAATTTGGTTGCATGAGCTAGGTGTGGCATTTAATGTTTCAAGTCAAGAAAGTTGGAGTTTTGAATCAAGGTAGTTGGAAGTGGCTGACTTGGGAACTCAGCTTATTAACTAGTTGTGGTTGTATATTAACTGTTCAAGTCATGGAATTGTGGACAGTCATAAATTCAGATTTATTAGGAGTATGACTTTTTCAATGTATTGGCATATATATGGGCATGATCAATGTAATGGAACAACAGATTTTGTTTGATAAAAAGTGAGAGAATTTCTCTTCGATTCTTCGTAGAACTATCGAACTTATCAGGATTTTGATACGAGTCCATCCGACTCGACCAACTGGACCCGCACCCAGAAGAGGACCCAAACTGGTTTAGTCTCTTTCCTAGTTTGACTTAGACTTCCCTAGTTAAAATTAGAGTATTTAATTAGGATTTATTATTAGTCTTTTATATTTAATTGAGTCCTACTTGATATTTGCTTATTAGGAATTAATTTAGAGTCCATTTGAGTTAGTAAATTGAGTTTGAGTTTGGAAGCCTTATTACTTGCTAATTAAGCAATGGGGTTTTCTAGTTGGATTAGGACTCAGTCAAGGTCTTTATAAAAGGACCTCAGTAGCTTTGTAATCAGGGAGAGAATTATGATGAATTAATGAAAGTAGAATAGTTAAGTAGAATATCATAGGAGTAGAAGTAATATAGTTTCCACCATAAATCCACCATCGATCCACCTTCTTCCCCGTCGGTCACCTTCTCCGCAGCCGGCATCGCCTCCACCGGTATCTCTCTCTCCCCATCACTTTCTCTCTCCACCACGTCAGCTTTCCCTGCCAAGTCATCGCCATCTTCTTCCTCTTCTCTCCCGTTCTTCAACCCTAGCCTTCCGCCGGCCATCCTTCCCTCTACCGCTTCGGCCGCCCCCGCTGCCATCCAAGGCCACCAACGTCCTCCCCTATATCTCCCATGTCCCGCCCAGCCCCTCCTCCGCTTCTGTCTTCTCCTTCGGTGGCTTCCCATGGCAAACCAACTTCACAGTCGCCGTCCCCCTTCCGCGTCCATCCCCGATCTCACCCCCAAAACCACCCTAAAACCCTCGCCGACCTTCCTAGACCCGATCACAGCCACTCTAAGCCACGCCCGAGCCTCGCCGTCATCCCCGACACCGGCCTCCTCTAACCCACCGCCGACGGTACTCCAGATCCACCGTCCCTACCACTCCTACGGCCAATCAGAGCCGTTGGATCTCTTCGCCACCGCCGAAGACCTCTCCTGGCAAGGTCCCGATCGCCACCGACGCCCCTATGTCGGCGATCTACTCCGGCGAACCTCAGCCTTGGATCTACTCCGGTTCAGCCCAACCAAATTGGCTCAATCAACTCTAACCTGATTCAGCTCAGCCACTTAATCCGAGTCAACTCCAATCCAGCCCAATCAAGTCAAGCCTGATCCAATTCCTTGAGCCAGATTCGATCCAGCTAGCCAGATCAGCCAATTGGACTCAATCAAGCCTGATCAGGCCAATTCTGATCGATTGGAGTAGTAGAGACCGATACGAGAGGATTACAAGTAGACCGCTCGTATCACCTCAATTAACCCTAGCTAATGAACCCATAACTAAGTGTTAATCAAGAATCCATTAAGTTCTGAAGAACAATTATGAACCAAGAGTTGTGTTAGCTTGAACCCGGCCTTGACATAAACTCATTCACTCATAGATCCTACAAGATTAGGGAATGAACCCTCGTCCAATCTCACATAAAACAATCTATAATACTTCTATTGGTAAGATAAAGGTATTTGAGATCTCAATTATAATAATGAATGAAACAAGGAAAATAAACTGATTAAGACATTAATTCAATAACATAGAATGATTCAGTTATGGCTACATCGGTTCCTTAGCAAAGGGATTAGCCACTCATGTTCATTATAAAAACAACCAAGATATTCATAACAAAGATAGAAAGAAAAACCCTAGATCTTCGTGCGG
The DNA here is from genome assembly GCA_963920575.1 of Narthecium ossifragum. Classification (NCBI taxonomy): domain Eukaryota; kingdom Viridiplantae; phylum Streptophyta; class Magnoliopsida; order Dioscoreales; family Nartheciaceae; genus Narthecium; species Narthecium ossifragum. The sequence continues at coordinate 13,873,824 of OY986970.1, forward strand.
TCTTCTCCCCTCTTTTCGGCCTTCAAAACTCCTCCAATAGTGCTGGCCGACCCCCCCCTCATATGTCTTGGACGACTTCCTTAAATATGGGTAAGAAACTTTAACTGTACTTCAGCCTTTGGATTAAATCTGGTCCGTTCATTTTCAGGTCGTCCGACAAGAGATCGATCTTCTTTCTTTTCTCAATTTTCGTAACCTGGTTCGCCCCCCCGACTACGATCAATCTTCTTTGGGAAATGATCGATCTTCTTTTCTGAGTATTTATTGTTTTGCCATCCAGACTGCGCCATTGGTAGGTACTAAAATTGCCGTAACTTCCTCTAGGAAACTCCAAATCATGAACCGTAAAATTCTCCAAAAACTAGACTTCAAGAGCTTTCCAACCATGTATAGGAAGATGATCTGGCTCGTTCTGAGAAGGTACAGATTTGATGTTGAATATGACATATCTTTGCTTATTTAGCTCCTATTTCCTGCATATTCCAAATAACTTTGTGAAGCAACATATAAGTATAAAAAATAGTACTAAAAGGACTGATTAAGGATGAAACATCCAGTAGTTAAACTAGTTATACGGCTATTCAGAGTGCACTTTCATGCACTCATCACACCCCCCAACCAGCTTATTGCTAGTCTCTAGCAATTTTAAGCGCATAAAATTATAATTAAGCACACCAATGGTCCACGGTTGTAGACATGCATAATAAGAGTTCTACCTTACCATGTCAATAAGGTTCTATATAGTACAGAGCACGAAAACGTCCTATACTCATATGCATGCTACTAACATATGAAATTAACTTCTACACTTCAAACATGCTAATCACCATCCAAACGAACACATGTGACGTGAAAAAATAAAATTTACATACAGAAACAACTTCTACCCACCATTAGTCCAAACACACCACTATCTTCCGGACCAATCATCCAACCCTCGCATTTAAACTACAACATGCTTTTTTTCTTTCTTTTTCTTTTTGAACTATCAGACACATTGCCTTTTTACGCGAGCACTATCCGCTTCTTGAGGCGCAGAGACCCGGTTACTTAGCAAAATACATAATAGTTGTTTAGCAACAACTTGTTCAAGCTCCAAAATTATTTTAGCTATCAGTTGTTCTACCTTTTAACGCGAGCTCCCCACTTCCTGAGGCAAAAACACCCGGTTACTCAGTAGATCACTTAATAGTTGCTTAGACACAGTTTGTTCAAGCTCCAGAATTTTTTTTTTTCTGCATGCAATACTCAACATACTAGCTAAAGTTGAAATTATGGTCCATATTATAATAGCATGCTCATTCCTTTGGTGAATATAATTGCCACTGTACATGAAGTGTTCATGTGTGAATCACATGATGTTCTACCTTCAGGTTATCACACATGCAATCTATGTATAGGTCAATCGATGTGTAAACAACATGTATAATAAACATAAACATCTCAGCTCATGTACAATTTAACACTATTAAACCCACAAGGTAGTATGAATAAGGTCATGAATGTCTACACCCCCAACCTGAAATCAACATTGTCCTCAATGTGTGCATCCTAAGCAATAACATATGTAGGAGGTGGCTATCCAAAAATTCCATGCAAACGAGATACAAGATAGTTTAAATAAGAAAGAGGCCACCTGATAGAGTAAGCGAACATCTCCTCAAGAATCCTCAGGGTGGTTAAAAACCTAAAAGAAAACAAAAGAGAAAACATAAAACTGAAAATTGAAACTTAAAAACAAGTTACCTTTGTGGGTTGCCTCCCACCCAGCGCTTTATTTAACGTCTAGGCAAGATGTACTGCAAAGCCTTAAGGTTCAGCTAGGTTTGTATGGTTGTAATGCTTCAAGCGGTGCTAAGACATCCTTTGCTCTCTTATAACTGTGCAAGTCATCCTCCATCATTGTCAAATCCACTTCCAATGTAGTCTTCATTTGCTTTTGCCTAAAATTAGAGAACACCAATGAATCTACAACATCTATTGAAAAACAATCAAAAGAATTCGAAGGGCAGGACATAGACTCAAACACTTTAAATTCAACAGTTTCACCTAAAACTGTCATGTTGAGCTTACAATTGTTCACATTAATCATAGTCTCAGCTGTAGCCATAAATGGACGACCCAACAAAATAGGTAAATTTCTATCATTCAACGGTGCATCATCCATATCTAATATCATAAAATCAACAGGGATAATTAACTTATAAACTTGTACTAAGATGTCTTCTACAATGCCTAATGGATGGTATTTAATTGAACAATCTGCAAGTTGTAGAGACATAGTAGTAGGTTTTTAATTCACCCACACCTAACTGACGGAAAACAGAGTAAGGCATCAAATTAACACTGGCTCGTAAATCAAGCATTGCCTCCCCTATTTTTGTATCACCAACAGTAATACTAATGTTAAATCTCCCTGGATCCTTAAGCTTGGGTGAAAGCTTCCTTTGTAGCACCGCACTTGCCGTTTCTGAAATCATCACCTTTTCATGAGGTTCATACTTATGTTTATAAGTACATAGTTCCTTGAAGAACTTTGGAAAGGCTGGCATTTTCCTAATCACATCAAGCAATGGTAAGTTCACATTAACCTTAGATAGAATATCATAAATTTCAAAATATGACTTATCCATTTTGGCTTTCTTCAAACGGTCTGGAAAAGGAACTGGCGGCACATATAGTAGAGGATTGTTGTGATGAACCTCAGGATCTGAAATTCCTCTCTTCTCATTCTCAGAAACAGATGCGGCCTTCGGTGGCCTTTTGGAGCGCTCCCTCTCGACTTCCTCAATTTTTTCTTCACTACAGTCATCAGTAACTTTAGCATTAACCTTATTCTCAATAATTTTACCTGAATGAAGAACAGTAACTGCGTTGGCTTGCTCAGGTTAGCTTGGAAATTTGCCTGGAAGATGAGCTCGAACAGCATATGCAATCTGTCCTACTTGAACTTCCAACTTCCCAACGGAAGCTGCCATATTCTTCAGGGCTGCTTCATGTTGAAAAATTGCCGAATCTTGTCGTTCCATCTTTGAGTCTATTTTCTTCATAAAAGCTAACATAGTCGCTTCCAAAGACGACTTAACAGGTGGGTTAGACTGATTAGCAGAAGGCATACTAGCATTAGCAGTATTTTTCCATGAAAATTTTGGATGCTCCCTCCAACCATGATTTTAAGTATTTGCATAAGGATCAAATCTAGGTCTCGGGTTATAAGCATTCATCAAATTAGCTTGTTCTTGTACATATTCAAGAAATTCATTACCAGAAGGGCATGAATCAAACCTATGACCAACAATATTGCAAATTGAACAAACCTCAACCGGTTTTGCTTGTGTGGACATCATCGCGTCCATCTTCTTGTTGAGGGCTGTGATCTGCCTTGCCATGTCGTCATTCTGGTTAAGCTCATAGATACCTCTCGCATTATTCCTCGTGTCTCTCTACTGCGAGTTGGATCCTAGCATCTCATAAATTTCATATGCCTCTAGTGGTGTCTTTTTGAACATCGCTCCACCTGCAGCATTATCTGCCATAGTCTGACAAGAAAGATTTAGTCCATCATAAAAATATTGCATCTGATTTTCTAAAGAGTAATTATGATGTGGGCATTGCATCAAAAGCATCTTAAATCTATCCCATGCTTCATGGAATGGTTCTCCATCAGCTTGCTGAAAATTTGGAATTTGCCTTCTCAAGTTAGTAGTCATGGCATGAGAATACAATTTGCTAACAAATTTGTTATAAATTGCATCCCAAGTAGTTAGTGATCAAGGAGGCAATGACATCAACCATCTCTTCGCTTTATCCTTCAAGGTTTAGGAAAAGTCTGAATAGTAGCATAATAATCTTTTACAAAAGTTAGTGCATCTTCAGAAGGTAAACCATGAAATTCAGGAAGCATAGAAAAATGGAGATTTTTAAGTTCATAATTCCTAGCCTTTGCGGGTAACACAATGCATGAAGGTGAGATAGAAATAGTAGGCCTCGCGTACTCCTCCAAAGGACGTGCATTGTTATTAAACTTCATCTCCTCTTGTTCTTCTTCTTGAACTCCTAGATCTGATGTGGACAGGTTGTCTTTGTTATATCCCTTCTTACTCCCAATTTGATCTACGTTATTGTTCATGGGCAACAACTTTTCTTTCCGTGATCGACGAACTTGCATTCACTACTAATAAACTCTAATCCCCGGCAACGGCGCCAAAAACTTGATGAATAAATTTATATCTCGCAAGTATACGAATCGGTGTGATCAGTATAGCAGCAAGATGAGTATCATACCCACAGAGATTTGTAGAGATTATTAGAGTAAAACACTAAAGAACATAAAAGAAAGAAAATAAGGGAGGAAAAGTATGAAATATGAAGTATCGAAAATAGAAGATCTAATAACGAAATAAGAAAACGATGGAAATATGATGGATGAATACTAAGGTTTCGATTTCACCATAACATCCTCATTCTATGCATTAAATCAACAAAATCTCAATTTAATTCCAAGGGCTCGTTCTTCCAGTATGATGATCTGTTCGATCGCGGTCTTCACCAAATACCCTCATGATATGAGTCGATCCGACTTGACCAACTGGACCCGAACCCAGAACAGGAACCAAACTGGTTCAGCCTCTTTCCTAGTTTGTCTTGGACTTCCCTACTTCAAACTAGAGTATTTGATTAGGATTTATCATTAGTCTTTTATATTTAATTGAGTCCTAGTTGATATTTGAGTTAGTATTTGATTAGGATTTCTCATTAGTTTTTTAGTTGGATTAGGATTCTGTCAAGGCCTCTATAATAGGGACCTCATTAGTTTGTATTAGGTAATGATGAATGAGGAATGATGAAGAGAATTATTAAGAATAGTTGATAGAATATCATAGGAGTACAATATCATAGGAGTAGAGGTAATGTAGATTCCACCAGATATCCATCATCGATCCACCTTCTTCCCCGTCAGTCATCTTCTCCGCAGTCGGCACCGCCTCCACCAGTGTTTCTCTCTCCACGCCAGTTTCTCTCTCTGCCATGTCGATGTCACCATTACTGTTCATCGTCTTCTTCCCTTCTCTCCAGTGCTGCAACCCTAGCCTACCGCAGTTCTCTACGCTCCGGCCACTCCCGCTACCATCCAAGACCACCAACCTATTTCCCGAGCTCTCACGACTCCGGCCAACCCCTTAACCGCCCCGTTCGTCTTCCCCGGCCCCTTCCCCGTTGTTCCCCACTTCACAGCCGCCGTCGTCTTCCACGACCCGACAGCCATTAACCTCCCAGATCCCTCCCCAGTTCCCGGCCGACCTCCCTAAACCGATCCCAACCTTCCTAAGCCACTCCTGAAGCCTCGCCGTCGTCCCCGACGCCGGCCGACCCAACCCTCTCCGCCGTCTTCCCTAGATCCAGCCGATCTGGTATCCTTCCGGCAAATCCACTCCGGTGGATCTCTTCCCCACCGTCCTACGACCTTCCCTGCCAAGATCCTGACCTCCACCGCCACCCCTATGCCGCCGGTGATCCACTCCGGCGACTCCTCAGCCATCGGATCATCCCAGCCAACCTTGACCAAATTGGCTCTGCCAAGTTAACCGGTTCAGCCAAGCCACTTAGCCCAATCCAGTCAAGCCTGATCCAATTCCTTGAGCCAGATCCGATCCAGCTAGCCAGATCAGCCAATTGGACTCAATCAGGTCCGATCAGGCCAATTGGAGCAGTAGAGACCAATACGAGAGGATTACGAGTAGACCGCTAGTATCACCTCAATTAACCCTAGCTAATGAACCCATAACTAAGTGTTAATCAAGAATCCATTAAGCTCTGAAGAACAATTATGAACCAAGAGTTGTGTTAGCTTGAACCCGGCATTAACATAAACTCATTCATTCATAGATTCTGCAAGATTAGGGAATGAACCCTCGCCCAATCTCACATAAAACAATCTATAATAATTCCATTGGCCAGATAAAGGTATTTAAGATCTCAGTTATAATAATGAATGAAAGAAGGAAAATAAACTGATTAACACATTAATTCAATAACATAGAATGATTCAGTTATGGCTTCATCAATTTCTTAGCAAAGGGATTAGCCACTCATGTTCATCATAAAAACAACCAAGATATTCATAAGAAAGATAGAAAGAAAAATCTTAGATCTTCTTGCGGTCTTCTCCCCTCTTTCTAGCCTCAAAACTCCTCCAATAGTGCTGGCAGACCCCCCCTCGTATGTCTTGGACGACTTCCTTAAATATGGATAAGAAACCCTAACTTTACTTCAGCCTTTGGATTAAATCTGGTCCGTTCGTCAGGTCGTCCGACAAGAGATGGATCTTCTTTATGATAGAGATCGATCTTCTTTCTTTTCTCAATTTTCGTAACCTGGTTCGGCCCGACTAAGATCGATCTTCTTTGGGAAAGGATCGATCTTCTTTCCTGAGTATTACTGTTTTGCCATCCAGACTGCGCCTTTGGTACTAAAATTACCGTAACTTCCTCTAGGAAGCTCAAAATCATGAACCGTAAAATTCTCTAGAAACTAGACTTTAAGAGCTTTCCAACCATGTATAGAAGATGATCTGATTCGTTCTGAGAAGAAAAAGATTTGATATTTCCTGCATATTCCAAATAACTTTGTGAAGCAACATATAAGTATAAAAATAGTACTAAAAAGACTAATTAAGGATGAAACATCGAGTATTAAACTAATTATACGGTTATTCAGAGTGCACCTTCATGCACTCATCAGTATGCAAAGAAAAGGTAAGGTATGCAAAGAAAAGGCAAGGTTGATAATTTTAGATGATGAAACAGTTCTTCTTCTTCTTCTTCTTTTCACGAATTTCTTTCTTATTTTTTTTCTCCAGAAGAAACACGAACACACTTTGATACGCCGAGCCTTCTCGTAGGCACGGGTACCTGGTCTCATGCCAGGTCTCAGTTCCTCCTTAGCGAAATCTAGGGCTAGGTCGAGAGATACCTTTAGGGTTTTAGGAGGAGGACCCTAGGTATTCGACGATGAGGGTGAAGACTAGAGGAGGGAGTCGGAAGAGAAGAGGATACCTTGCATATCCTCTTAGGGTTCGCCGGCTACTCTTGGAGATCCAAGCCAAAGGAGGTGGCGGTGGAGAGGCGGCACCCAAGGATGGACGCCGGTGATGGGGGACGTGTACTGTAGATGCCAGCGACGGACGGCGATGGATGGTGGCCGGCTGGTGGAGAGAGAATCCGACAGTAGAGAGAGATGAAGGTGGCTGGTGGCTGTGGGGTATTGGTACGATGCACCTTCTCAAGGGCTTTCGTACTGGGTCTCTTGCTGATCTCGGATCCTCCTTAGCCAAATCTATGGCTAGGTCGAGAGATACCTTTAGGGTTTTAGGAGAAGGACCCTAGGTATTCGACGAGGAAGGTGAAGACTGGAGGAGTAAGACGGATGATAAGAAGGATACCTTGCAGCTTCCTCTATGGTTGGACGCCGGTGATAGGGACGTGCACTGTAGATGGCAGCGACGGGCGGCAATGGATGGTGGCCGGCTGGTGGAGAGAGAATCCGATAATAGAGAGAGATGAAGGTGACTGGGGGATTTGTGGAAGCTTATGTAACAGCTACTCCTAGGGTTACAATTACTACTAAATTATCCTACTAATAACTCTATTTTATTCTCATAACTCATCATGCATACCTAATACAAGCTATGGAGGTCCCTTTATAGAGGCCTCAAGAAGATCTAATCAGATAACTACTATCTTGCTATAATCAGCAAGTTACAATCCTTTCCTAATAAGACACAATCAAGATAACTACTAATAGAAAACTGACTCAATCATAATCCAAACTAATAAATCAACTAATAACCAACTAATAAAGTGATCCAGCTAGGGATTAGGATCCCCAATGACGGATTAGGCTTGGGACCTGGTTCCAAGGCCGGACTATGGATCCATGCTTGGGCGTGGACTTGGTCTTGGCTTGGTCCATGGTCGGGTCAGCTAGGAGGTGGGGTCCGACCTGCGTGGAACCTCCTTAATTCCTCCTGAGCGTGGGTCCTGCTCCTTGGTCCAACCCATGCTCGGGCTTGGGCTTGAAGCCAGTTCAACTATGGCTCGGCTTGCACATGTAGGACTAGACTCGATCAAGTCCTTCCTTGGCGTGGGTTGGGCTGGCCCAGGCTGAGCTTGATTCGACCTCGTATCAGGTATTAAGTTATGGCTAATCCTACGATTACAGTTACTCCTATAATATCTCTTCAATGCATAAAACCCTAATACAAGCTATGGAGGTCCTTTTATAGAGGCCTCAAGAGTTCTACTCCAATCTGGATACCTTCTTGCTAAAACAACAAGTGACTTGACTCAACCCAACCTAATATGAACTAGCAAAGCACAAACTGGACTCAAACTAGGAAATCAACTAGGAAAGCAATTAAGACTAACTTAGAAAGTAAAGAACTAAGGCTGGCTTGGCTAAGCCGCCTCAAGGGTCATGGGTCCATCATAGGTCCCGACCGCCCATGCTTGAGCTCGGGCTTGGAACCGGTTCAGCTCTGATTTGGCTTGTAACAAGATAAGTCCAGCTTGGCTCAACTTGCTCCATAGGGACCTGGTTGCAGCCAGCTCCTTGGCGTGGGCCCTTCTTGGACGTTGGTCCCTTCTTGGAATGGCTCAGTTCGCCCTCATATCACACTTGATGGGAAGAAGAAAGAACTTGATCTTTTTTTTATTATCAGATTTGATAGAGGAAATGACGTTCAAAGATTGATAATGAGGAATATGAAGGGATAAAGCAAGAAACAAATTTGATCTTCTATCAGATTTGATACAAAACTGAAGATCAAGGAATGATAAGGATAAGCAAACCTAAGACTAGAAACTGAGCTCAGGATACCAACTGATACGAACCTCACCAAGTTCTGACTAAACCCGTAGCAAGATTAGCTTGTACGATCGTTCTACAATCAGGTTTGGATGGAAACCGTGACCGGTTTGATAAGTCTAGATGAACGCCACAGAAAATCCTGATAAGTTCGATAGTTCTACGAAGAACCAAAGAGAAACCCGTGTGAATTGTTGCTGAAATTTCTGATTTTAGTTTGACTAGTTCGATAATAACCAAAAGGGAATTTGTAAGAGTGTTGAGTGATTTGAGTGAAACACAATAGGGAGTGTTTGTGAGTTTCTTTTACAGGAAATCATGTCTCAAAGTGGTGAAAAAGGTGCTGCGGAAGTTGCTGATCCGAAGTTGTTTATGGAGGCTATTGTGGGAGAGATGCGGCGTATGATGAGGCAAGAATTGGATGAGGTTCACAGATTGTTAGATAGAATGGAAGATTCATTCAGGGATGAAAGAGATGATTGGGGCAGATCCGAGGAGGATGATGACAAAAATTCAGTGGGGAGTCATAGGAGGGATGCATGAGAAAGACGTGTTTGGAATCAGGAAGATTGTTATGTCAATAGCATAAAGATGCACATTCCTTCGTTTCAAGGTAAAAATGACCTTGAGGCCTACATTGAATGGGAGAAGAAGGTGGAGTTAGTATTTGATTGCCACAACTACTCCGAGATGAAGAAGTTCGTGTTGAACAGGAGGCGGAATAGAGAACGACCAATAGAGACGTGGTGTTACGAGCCAATTCAGAACTGAACCGAATCCAAACCCAAGGAGCCAATTCAGAACTAAAACCGGATCCAAACCCAAGCCCAAGCATGGGCGGATCCATGATGGACCCATGACCCTTGGGTGTCTCAGCCAAGTAGGTCCTAGCTGGTTATTTCATTAGTTGAGTCTTAATTGTTTTCCTAGTTGATTTCCTAGTTTGAGTTCAGTTTGTTCTTTGCTAGTTCAGATTATGAGTCCTAGTTGGGTTGAGTCAAGTAACTTGCTGTTTAAGCAAGTAGGTATCCCAGGTTGGAGTAGAACTCTTTGAGGCCTCTATAAAAGGACCTCCATAGCTTGTATTAGGGTCTTTTTATGCATTGAAGAATAAAGTTAAGAGATATTATAGGAGTAGTTGTAACCCTAGGAGTAGCCATAACTTAATACCCCACATCCACCAGCAACCTTCATCTCTCTCTCCTGCCGGATTCTCTCTCCACCAGCCGGCCACCATCCATGGTCGTCCACCGCTGCCATCTACAGTGCACGTCCCCATTACCGGCGTCCATCCTTGGCTGCCGACTCTCCACCGCCACCTCCCTTGGCTTGGATCTCCAAGAGTAACCGGCCAACCCTAAGAGGATTTGCAAGGTATCCTCTTCTCTTCCGTCATCCCCCTCCAGTCTTCACCTTCCTCGTCGAATACCTAGGGTCCTCCTCCTAAAACCCTAAAGGTATCTCTCGACCTAGCCATAGATTTGGCTAAGGAGGAACTGAGACCGGGCAAGAGACCAAGTACCCGTGCCTACGAGAAGGCTCGGCGTAACACGTGGGAGGAGATAAAAATGGTGTTCGACGAGGAAGGCGAAGACTAGAGGAGGAGACGGATGAGAAGAGAGATACCTTGCAGCTCCTCTAGGGTTGGCTGGCTTCTGTTGGAGATCCAAGCCTTGGAGAACGTGGTGGAGGGAAGCACGGCAGCCAAGGGGGGTCGCCGGTGATGGGGACGTGTACTGTAGATGGCAGCGACGGGCGGCGATGGATGGTGGCCGGCTGGTGGAGAGAGAATCCGGCAGTAGAGAGAGATGAAGGTGGCTGATGGATTTCTGTGGAAACTAGGGTTACAGCTACTCCTATATTACTTCTACTCCTAGGATTTATCTCTACTAAATAATAACTCTCATAAATTCGTCCATGCATAATACAAGCTATAGAGGTCCTTTTATAGAGGCCTCAAGAGTGTTCTACTCCAACCTGAATACTACCTTGCTTTAATCAGCAAGTAACCAGACTTTCCTAATAAGACTCAATCTTATCTCAACTTCCTAATAACAAGGACTCATAATAAGAACTGATTTAAGCAAATCATAAACTGAATTCAATCTAGGAAACTGACTCAATCAAGATAACTACTAACTAGGAAATCAACTAAGTAACCAAACCAGCTTGGGGATAGGAATCCTTTTGGCTGGTTGGGCTTAGGACGCCCAAAGGGACCTGGTTGCAGCCAGCTCCTTGGCGTGGGCCCACCCAAGCAAGGACGTGGGTCCCTTCTTGGATTAGCTCAGTTCGTCATCGTATCATCCCCTCTCCCTTCGAAATTGGCCTTGTCCTCAAGGCCTGAATTTGCTGAGGGAAAAGGGATCTGCTCTTCTTGAACCGGAGTGACGTGGCTAGACCGCAACAGTTGCTCTGACTCGGTGGTGAGAATCATGGTCGCACCCATGGTGGATCAGGTGGTAATGGGGCCACTGAATCAGGAGGCCATGCCGCTGGTCTGGAAGAAGGAAACTGAAGCGCCGGTGTATTTGGGGGTCGCTGGAACTCCAAAAAGTAAAGGACGACTGTAGAGCGGTGGTGGTGCGTCCTTAGTAGCTGGCTTCCTGGGTCGAAGACTAGGTCAACTCGAATCGAGTCTTCCCAATGTGGATGTAGACCCAATATGGCAGCTGGATACGGTGGAGAACAGTTGAGCTTGGGGATATCTCTGCTTTGCTCCAAAGGGATCAGCAGGGCTCTAGCTTCAACATCAGTCCTCATGGTCAGAGTCGACAAAGTCGTTCTGAAACTTCGAGTGGTTGATGGTTGCTGGCCGATGCTCATGGATCTGGTCGGCTGGAAGATGGTATCCGACTGAGGGGGAAAACTCCTTGGATAGCTCAGTTCGATCATTGGATGCTTGATCAAATGTCGAGGATGCGTAGAGATCATCCGAAATCTGGTCTGATCTTGCTGAAGGTTGGCATTTGGCCTGACCAAGTCTGATTGGCTGAGCTTGCCTGGACTTGACTTGCTAAGATCACATCTGACTAGATTGAATCTGACTGAACCCACTTGAGTCTGAGTTAGCCTGAACTGGTCTGAATCTAGGCTTGATCGGACTTGGTTGGTGTAGCCAAATCTGGTTGAGCCTGGATTGAATCTGTCCAAGTCTTGTAGGCTGGGAATAGAAAGAGATTTGGCAGCCGAAAGTGGCCGGAACTCAATCGCCGGTGAGGGATGCTCGTCGGAATTCCAATCCCATGGAGAAGAGGGGATGAGAGGATGGTGGTTTGGTACGGTTGGCGGATCTGGAGGGGGTTTGGGGTCGGCCTCGGTAAGGATACGAGAAGGGTCAGGAGGTTTAGGGGACGGCCTTTGTTGCCCCATCAGATCCTTCAACGGCCGGTGAGAGGAGGTCATGGTAGTCTTGGGCAGAGGTATACCGTGACTTGCTTGAGGTTTGCCGCGGGGGTCGGGGAAGAGGGACTTGGGAACCGGCAGGTTGGTACATGGAACAGATATGGGAGGAGAGGTTGGGTGGCTGTGAGGAGGACCTGCGGGGAGGACTTGAACTAATGTGAGGTCGGTGGCTGCAGCTTCATGGATGGTGGGTAGATCGCCGGAGATGACAATCGACAATGGGGGTGGTAAAGGAAGGGACATGGGTTTGTAGGGGGGAAGATGGTGGGCTTGGTTATTGACGTGAGCTGCCGAAGAGGAATAGGGAGACTTACTGGTGGCGGGAAGATAGGGTTTGGATGAGGGGAATAACGAAGGAGATGATGGTAGGATGTTGACTGGGCTGGGATGCGGTGTGGTTGGAAAAGGGGTAGGTAGAGTATGAGGAGTCCTAATCCAGGTAGAGCTAGGTTTAGGTTCTGCAACCCAAGTTGTAGCTAGAATGGGATTTTCTCTGGAAATCTGAACTCTTGTAGGGCTTGACAGATTTGTAGGAGAATATCGTTTGATCATTGCTTCCCAGCAGAAGGGTAAGGTAGAGGGCTCCAACTTTGGACAGCTTCCTTCCATTGTTCAACGGTAGGGTAAGCCGTACTCCAAGTTTGACTAGGATTCCTAGTTGGAGTAGGATTTGTAATCCTAGTTCTAGTAGGATTTTGAGTCCAAGTCGTACTCTGAGTTTGACTCAGATTCCTAGTAGGAGCAGGATTTGTAATCCTAGTTCCAGTAGGATTCGGAGTCCAAGTTGTACTCAAATAGCCATTGGTGTTTGTAGGTTTGGGTTGGTTGTGGGAGTAGGTAATGGCTGATACGGTGGGGATGGATTGTAGGGAAGACTAGGGTTGTACGGTGCGTAGGGAGGTGGCATAGACTGCTGGTATGGAGGCTGGGCATGGGCCGGGTATAGGGGCTGGTATGGTTGTGGAGGAACTCGGCCAGGTACAGTAGGGTTAGGGTTAGGGATATGTAGGGATAATGATGGAAGTCAGGGATGATGATGTGGAAGAAAGGTTTTGACCAGGTAGAGGAGTAGGTCTGGTCGGATGAACAGTGATTTGTGTAGGGGTTGAGCAATCCGCGGTATAACTAGGGTTTTGGCCAGGTACTCTTCCTGCCTTGTGGACTCTTTCGGAAGGATTCTGGACGGCACAGGTAGGAGGAAAGAGCTCTGATACCAAGTTGATACGATGCACCTTCTATAGGGCTTTCATACCAGGTCTCTTGTCTTGTCTCAGATCCTCTTTAGCCAAATCTATGGCTAGGTCGAGAGATACGTTTAGAAGGTTTTAGGAGAAGGACCCTAGGTATTCGACGAGGAAGGCGAAGACTAGAGGAGGAGACGGATGAGAAGAGAGATACCTTGCAGCTCCTCTAGGGTTGGCTGGCTTCTGTTGGAGATCCAAGCCTTGGAGAACGTGGTGGAGGGAAGCACGGCAGCCAAGGGGGGTCGCCGGTGATGGGGACGTGTACTGTAGATGGCAGCGACGGGCGGCGATGGATGGTGGCCGGCTGGTGGAGAGAGAATCCGGCAGTAGAGAGAGATGAAGGTGGCTGATGGATTTCTGTGGAAACTAGGGTTACAGCTACTCCTATATTACTTCTACTCCTAGGATTTATCTCTACTAAATAATAACTCTCATAAATTCGTCCATGCATAATACAAGCTATAGAGGTCCTTTTATAGAGGCCTCAAGAGTGTTCTACTCCAACCTGAATACTACCTTGCTTTAATCAGCAAGTAACCAGACTTTCCTAATAAGACTCAATCTTATCTCAACTTCCTAATAACAAGGACTCATAATAAGAACTGATTTAAGCAAATCATAAACTGAATTCAATCTAGGAAACTGACTCAATCAAGATAACTACAAACTAGGAAATCAACTAAGTAACCAAACCAGCTTGGGGATAGGAATCCTTTTGGCTGGTTGGGCTTAGGACGCCCAAAGGGACCTGGTTGCAGCCAGCTCCTTGGCGTGGGCTGTTACGCCGAGTCTTCTCGTAGGCACGGGTACCTGGTCTCTTTCCTGGTCTCAGTTCCTCCTTAGATAAATCTATGGCTAGGTCGAGAGATACCTTTAGGGTTTTAGGAGCAGGACCCTAGGTATTCGACGAGGAAGATGAAGACTGGAGGAGGGAGACGGAAAAGAAGAGGATACCTTGCAGATCCTCTTGGAGTTGGCTGGTTACTCTTGGAGATCCAAGCCAAGGAAGGTGGAAGAAGAGGGGCAGCGGCCAAGGAGGACGCCGGGGATGGAGACGTGAGAGGTGGCTGATAGCGGCGGACGACGGCGGTGGTTGGTGGTGGCTGGCTGGTGGAGAAGGCCAGCGGTAGAGAGAGAAACGTGGGAAGGGCTGGTGATGGTGGAATATTAAATTATGGCTACTCTTAAGATATCCTACTTTAACTACTAACTTTATTCTTCAATGCATAACCTAATACAAACTACTAAGGTCCTTTTATAGAGACCTTGACAGAGTCCTAATCGAACTAAAAAACCCCCTTGCTTAATTAGCAAGTAATAAGGTTTCAAACTCAATTCAACTTCCTAACTCAAATCAACTCTTAATTAATTCCTAACAATCAAATATTAACTATAGGACTCAATTAAATATAAAAGGCTAATGATAAATCCTAATTAAATACTCTAGTTTGAACAAGCGAAGTCCAAGTCAAACTAGGAAAGAGGCTGAACCAGCTTGGTTCCTCTTCTGGGTTCGGGTCCAGTTGGTCGAGTCGGATTGACTCGTATCATCCCCCGTTCCTTCAAAATTGGCCTTGTCCTCAAGGCCAGAGTTAAGTCAGGTAGGATGGCTCTATGTGGATGGACCGAATCAACTTGCTTCTGTAGCTCTGGACTCGGTGGAGAGAAACCAGGTCGATCCCATGACGGGTCCAGGGGTAACAGGGGCAGTGCTGAAGGAGCATCTGGAGGTCGATCTGACGGCTCTGGTAGCTCCAAGAATAAGATCTTCAATGGCTCTCCTGGATCATCCTCATCATGTCCTATCAGTAGAGTTGCCCAAGACCTTATGATGGGATCGGATGTCCATGGTCTGATTAACTGTGCAGGGACTTGGCTTGAATCTGGGTCAAGCTGGCTTTGGTCCAATCTGAAATGAAGATGGCTGGACCATGCTTCTGCTGCACTAGTCTAGGCTAGAAGTTGGTTGAACCAAGTTGAATGTTCAGCTGTGCTGAGTCGTACTCTGGTCCAAACCTGTCTGACTTGGTTGGATCTACCGGTGTCAATTTGGACTTGGGTCAGTTGAGCCAAACCGGTGTTACGATCATAGTCAGATCTGATCAGATTGAATATGGCATCTGAATAAGGAGGGTAGCTCCTTTCATGGCTCATATCAACCTTTGAATGCTTGATCAACGGCTGAGGATGCATCTTGATCACCTGGAGTTGATCTAGATGGTCCTGATTGCTGGGGACTCTTGGATCAGGTTCAGATCGAAGATCGGAACCACTGGATCGATGATCAGGCTGATCAAACGGCTGGATCAAGTTGCAGTCTTGATCGGACGGCTGAGAAGCTGCCGGAGTTGGATCAACGGCGAAACAAGGTCGCCGGAGTGTGGCAACGGCACAGGAAGCTTCGCAGGGACGTGGGGGTTCCGTCCGTACAGTTTGATCGACGGATGGGGCTGCGGATACACCGGATCTGAAGGTGGCGGCGCGGTGGATGTCATCGCCGGTGATCGTAGGTGATCTAGGCCGCGACGGTGCTTGAGATCGTCGGGAACAGGTACGAGAAGGTCTTGGGACCCTTCTCGTGAGGTTGGATCGTGAGATCATCCTCGAGAAGTGGCGGAGCTGATGAGGCCTGAATAGGGGAGTTCGCCGGAATAGGATCTCGGCGATCCAGGCCTCAATCGTTGTCGTGGTTGGCCACGGTGGCTTCGGTGACGGACACCGGTGCTTCCTCGATGAGCAGGTGGAGAGGACAGCGTCGGAGGGCGGCGTGGGGGTGGCGGCTCGGGAACGAGCCGACGAGCCCTGGTGTTGAGTCGGGACGACGATGGGTCGGCTCGGATCGAGCCGTGCGCGGGGAAGGAGATGAGCCGCAGCTCGAGCCAATCTGGGAGGAGAGAGAAAATCCAGGGGAAAATCTGAAAAATTAGGTAAAATTCCAGCAAAATTATGGGACGGTTGTAGAGGGTGTTCACGCGGGTCTGGCGAAGTTAAACTCTGAGTTGCAAATGTGGTTGCTCTCGGAGTTGTAGGAGGAGTCTCAGTCGGAGTCCCAATCCGAGTTGGCTCGGGGTCAGGTTCCGTAATCTGGGTTGCAGCTGGAGCAGGGGCCTGACTCGGTGTTATCATTGACCACCTATTGCAGATCTGCCCCAACTCCCTACTGGTGCGCTCCAAGTTTCTGCTTTGGCGTTCCATCAAAGTTGAACAGAGCTTCAACTGGGACTGCAAAATCTTGAATTGCTACTCCAAACTTTCCTGGGGTACTCCGTACATGGTGGAGAAGTTTCCAGTAGGGTCTGAACCGCACAGTCGGTGGAACGGAGCTCTGATACCAAGTTGATAAGCCGAGCCTTCTCGTAGGCACGGGTACTTGTTCTCTTTCCTGATCTCAGTTCCTCCTTAGCCAAATCTATGGCTAGGTCGAGAGATACCTTTAGGGTTTTAGGAGGAGGACCCTAGGTATTCGACGAGGAAGATGAAGACTGGAGGAGGGAGATGGAAAAGAAGAGGATACCTTACAGATCCTCTTGGAGTTGGCTGGTTTCTCTTGGAGATCCAAGCCAAGGAAGAGGGGCAGCGGCCAAGGAGGACGCCGAGGATGGAGACGTGAGAGGTGGCTGATTGCGGCGGACGACGGCGGTGGTTGGTGGTGGCTGGCTGGTGGAGAAGGCCAGCGGTAGAGAGAGAAACGTGGGAAGGGCTGGTGATGGTGGAATATTAAGTTATGGCTACTCCTAAGATATCCTACTTTAACTACTAACTTTATTCTTCAATGCATAACCTAATACAAACTACTAAGGTCCTTTTATAGAGACCTTGACAGAGTCCTAATCCAACTAGAAAACCCCCTTGCTTAATTAGCAAGTAATAAGGTTTCAAACTCAATTCAACTTCCTAACTCAAATCAACTCTTAATTAATTCCTAACAATCAAATATTAACTAGGACTCAATTAAATATAAAAGGCTAATGATAAATCTTAATTAAATACTCTAGTTTGAACAAGCGAAGTCCAAGTCAAACTAGGAAAGAGGCTGAACCAGCTTGGTTCCTCTTCTGGGTTCGGGTCCAGTTTGTCGAGTCGGATCGACTCGTATCATGGGCCCACCCAAGTAAGGACGTGGGTCCCTTCTTGGATTGGCTCAGTTCGTCCTCGTATCACAATCTTGCACACTGGATCGAGTCAGCCTACAAGATTTGGACAGATTCATCATGCTAGGCTCAACCAGATTTGGCTACACCAACCAAATTCGATCCAGCCCAGATCCAGTCCAGTTCAATCTAAGTCAAGATCAGTTGGATTCAGCTAGGATTGATCCGGTCAGATTTGATCTCAGCCAGCCAAGTCCGATCAAGCTCAGCCAATCGGCACATGGTCAAGCACCCTCATGCCATCTAGACCGTCCAGATCAGATCGACAAGTTCCCTATAAAAACTTCAGCCAGATTAGATCACGCATCCGAAGGTCGATCTGAGCCATCCTAGGAGCTTCACTCTTTACTCGGATGCCATCTTCCAGCTGACCAAATCAATGAGCATCGCCCAGCAACCATCAACCATCAACCACTCAAAGTTTCAGAACGACTTTGTCGACTCTGACCATGAGTACTGATGTTGAAGCTAGAGCTCTGATGATCCCATTGGAGCAAAGCAGAGAGATCCCCAAGCTCAACTGTTCTCCACCGTATCCAGCTGCCATATTGGGTCCACTTCCACATTGGGAGGACTCACTTCGAGCTGACCTAGCCTTCGACCCAGGAAGCTAGCTACAAAGGACGCATCACCGCCGATCCGTCCTTTACTTCTTGGAGTTCCAGCGATCCCCAGATACACCGGCGCTTCAGTTTCCTTCTTCCAGACCAGTGGCATGGTGTTCGTGGATAAAACGTCTATCTCGTTAAGAACGAGATTTCTATTTTATTTTAGAGCAAATCATTTTTAATTTCGTGTAAGGAAATTGCAGGCACCACACCCCTGGATCGCCAAATCGGCAAATCCATCATTTACATCCCCGTAGTGAATACCTCCGATTCTAGATCCAATAAAAATAAATATTTTCCTATAATAATAATAATAAAAGGAAAATGAAATGACGTGAGGTCTTGGACCACCATGTTCATCGCCATGCAGGATGTCTTTGTCGCCGGGGCTTCAAGTCCGCCGGAGTTTGGGAAGAGCCGTCCAAGGTTCAATTGTTGCCGTGAAGATGTAGCAGCTGGAACAGGGAAGGCGTCGTCCGAGCGTCGAAGTTGGTGGAGTCAAGGAGTGTCACCCGAGCGTCGAAGCTGATATTGTTCACGCGTCGAAGCTGGTGGCATCGAAGGAGTGTTGTCCGAGCGTCGAAGGCTGGGCCGTCCGAGCGTCGAAGCTGGTGTTGTTCGCGTGTCGAAACTGGTGGCAAGCTTGTATCCGACCTCCATCGCCGTGGCAGCTGGACACGATGAAGCCGGCTGGAACTAGAGGAGCGTAGGATAAAGGGAATCGCCGACTGGAACAGAGGAAGCCGCTGAAGAAGAACTTGCCGGACCTTGGAGCTGCCAGCAAATGGTGACGGACGGCTGGTGACGGATCTCGCTGGACGAGATCTCGAAAAACGTGGGTGTTGATGCCGCCTGAGGTTTAGGCTACGCACTGCGGTGGGTGATGGATCCGAATGGGATGCGGCGCGTGCTTGAGATGGGGAACGCCGTCCAAGACCTCGATGAGTGTGGGCTTGATGCCACAGTCATATTGTTTTCCCCTCGTTGTTGGGTGAGGGTGAGACCTGGACAAGAGCCCTCGGGGAATCGACGAGGCTAGGGTTAGTCTCTTGGCATACTTAGCCTTGACGAAGGTAGATACTTAGCCTTGACGAAGTCGAACCCTACTGGGCTTTATGCTCACCCTACCCGGGCTGCATTTTGCAGGTGCTGGCGCCACTCCTTCCAGTTCAGTAGTCCCAGGCAGATCAGTTCTTGGAGGCGCTTCTACTTGGAGTGGACTTTGAGGTTGTTGGCAGATTAGAGGGCTAAATTCAGTATTTTATATTTATTTGATGTAGTTAAATCTTGGAGACTTATGCTTCTTATTTGAGGAAAAATTGTATAACTTTTAAATTTTACATTAATGACAATGAGTTTTATCTAAATGTTCAAATTGGGTCTGTAATAGCTATAGTAGCTGCAAATCTTTATTTATGTCATGTTGATCAAGTATTTGAATTTATCGTGAAATATGAGAATCTGTACAGGTTCATTGTGTAAGAATTATAGAGAAGACTCTGTCAAAATTTTTGCGCACATTGATGATTTAACAGGTTTAGGTTGCTCACTCCCCGATCTAGATGGGTTTTTTGGGTCGGGGCGTGACAAATTCCATCCCGGCGAGGAGCAGATCGAGTTACAAGGGATAAAGGTACCATCACCCTCCAGGATCTACTCGGAAGCGGCAGCCCTACATAGCATCCGTAAGGGAGATCACGGATGGCTCTGTATGCTGAAGAGCAGCCCAAACTCAGACCGTCTAGATGGTCCAACCGGAATTACCCATGGTGGGAAATCTGAAGGGTAGATTCCCCTTGACCCAGCTCTGACTGCCCTCTTGGAGCAATAATACACCAATCTATTCGCCGAGCCAACTGGGCTTCCTCCAGCCCGGGAGTAGGACCATCACATACCCTTGAAGCCCGGAGAAGGCCTGGTGAATGTGAGGCCCTACAGGTACCCCCAATACCAGAAGATAGAGATAGAACAACAAGTAGCTGCCCTGCTCAAGAATGGCGTCACACGTATTTCATCCAACTCCTACTCATCACCGGTCCTACTAGTCAAGAAGCAGGATGGATCATGGCGCATGTGCATTGATTACTGAGCTCTCAACAAAGCAACCATCAAAGATAAGTTCCCTATTCCCGTGATTTACGAGTTGCTGGATGAACTTCACAACGCCACCATCTTCTCCAAGCTGGATCAACGTTCCAAGTATCACCAGATCCGGATGTACCTGCCGGATGTTGAGAAGACAGCCTTCCGTACACACCATGGCCACTATGAGTTTCTTGTCATGGCGTTTGGGCTGACCAACGCCCCCTCTACTTTCCAGGCATTGATGAATTCCATCTTTGAGCCCTTGCTCCGCAGGTTTGTCCTAGTCTTCTTTGATGATATACTAATTTATAGCAGGAGTACGCAGGAGCATTTGGGTCACTTGTCCGCCATCTTCACTATCCTAAGAGAACATCAACTTCTCTTAAGAACAAGTGCCAGTTTGGGCAGCATCAAGTTCGTTACTTAGGCCATGTCGTCTCTCCTGAAGGCGTGGCCATGGATGCTGACAAGATCGATGCCATGATGAGTTGGCCGCCCCCTACTACTGTCAAGGAGCTGCGCGGATTTCTCGGACTTACCGGCTTCTATCGGAAGTTCGTACAGTACTACGGAATGATTGCAAGACCATTGACGCAGCTGCTAAAGAAGGGCAACTTCCAATGGAACCTTGAGGCGGAACAAGCTTTCCAACAACTCAAGGAAGCCATGATGACCGGCCCTGTCCTGGCCTTGCCCGACTTGACCAAGCCCTTCATTGTCGTGATACGAGTGGTCTACTCGTAATCCTCTCGTATCGGGTCTCTACTGCTCCAATCGATCAGAATTGGCCTAATCAGACTTGATTTGAGTCCAATTGGCTGAATCTGGGTAGCTGGATCGGATCTGGCTTGAGCTGGTTCAGATATGGCTGAGCCGTACTGGATAGGATTTGACTGGGTCAAGTCTGAGTTGATCTGGATCAGGCTGACCGGGTTGGGTTGGGCTGGATCCGGATTAAGTGGCTGAGCTGAATCAGGTTGGATGAGTCTGATTCAAGCTGGCTGAACCGGACTGGATCAGAGGGCTGAGGTTCACCGGAGTAAATCACCGGCGTAGGGACGTCGGCGGTGTTCGGGACTTTGGCAGGAAGGTTCGTGGGTTGATGGGGAAGATATCCACCGGAGTGGATTGGCCGGTGAAGGTCTAGATCAACGGAATCGGGTGTGGCAATGGGTTTATGATACGAGTCGATCCGACTCGACCAACTGGACCCGAACCCAGAAGAGGAACCAAACTGGTTCAACCTCTTTCCTAGTTTGACTTGGATTTCCCTAGTTCAAACTAGATTATTTAATTAGGATTTATTATTATTCTTTTATTGAATCCTAGTTAATATCTTATTGTTAGGAATTAATTAAGAGTCCATTTGAGTTAGGAAGTTGAGTTGAGTTTGAAAGCCTTATTACTTGCTAATTAAGCAAGGGGGTTTTCTAGTTGGATTAGGACTCTGTCAAGGTAATGTAGATTCCAGTTGCTAAAGAGATAAAAGGACCTCAGTAGTTTGAATGATGAATGATGAATGATGAATGATAAAGAGAATTATTAAGAATATCATAGGAGTAGAGGTAATGTAGATTCCACCAGAAATCAACCATCGATCCACCTTCTTCCTCGTCGGTCATCTTCTCCGCAGCCGGCACCGCCCCCACCGGTATTTCTCTCTCCCCGCGCACTTTCTCTCTCCTCAACGTCACCACCATGTCATCACTGTTCATCGTCTTCCTCTCTCCTCTCCCGTGCCCTAAACAGCTTCACCGCCAGCCTCCTTTCCGTACCCTCTCCGGCCACCCCCGTCGCCATCCAAGACCTCCAACGCCTTCCCCTATCTCCACTACTCCGCCCATATCCTTCCTGTCGTCCTTCACCGTCTCCGGTGATATCCACAGCCGTCCAACCTCCGAGCTCCGCTACCCTCAACCCCGATCTTGCCCCTAAACCTTCATAAAATCCTCCCCGGCCTCCTATCCAGACCTTCCCTGACCGTTCCCAACGTCCCAAGCCCCGTCGAGCTTCCCGTCGTCGTCCTCGACGCCGGCCTCCTCTAAAAACCCACCGGCCGACCTCCTAGATCCGGCCAATCCGCCGTCTATCTTCCAGATCCGATCCGGTGGATCTCTTCCTCATAAACCCGCGACCCTTCTTGCCTAGGTTCTGACCACCGTCGTGCCCCTGACGCCGGCGATCCACTCCGACGACTCCTCAGCCATCGGATCATCCCAGCCAACCTCGACCAAATTGGCTCAGCCAACTTAACCGGTTCAGCCAAGCCACTTAGCCCAATCCAATCAAGCCTGATCCAATTCCTTGAGCCAGATCCGATCCAGCTAGCCAGATCAGCCAATTTGACTCAAATCAAGTCCGATCAGGCCAATTCTGATCGATTGGAGCAGTAGAGACCTGATACGAGAGGATTAAGAGTAGACCGCTCGTATCAACTTGGTATCAGAGCTCCGTTCCTCCGACTGTGCGGTCCAGAACCTGCTGGACACTTCGCCACCATGTACGGAGTACCCCATGAGAGTTTGGAGGAGCAATTCAAGATTCTGCAGACCCAGTTGAATCTCTGTTCAACTTTGATGGAACGTAGTAGTAGGAGGTTGGATGGCAATATCAGGGAGTTGGAGCATATCTCCATTAGGTGGTCAATGATAACTCAGACTCCGAGTCAGACTCCTACCCCAGCTACGATCCAGATTACGGAACCTGACCCCGAGCCAACTCGGGTTAGGACTCCGTCTGCAATTTCAACTGCAACTCCTACTGCAACTCTGAGAGCAACTACCATTGCAATTTCGATGCCAGACTCGGGTGAACACCTGCAACTACCTTCCCACGATTTTTCTGGATTTTTACCTATTTTCCAGAAATTTCACTGAAATTTCTCTCTCCTCCCGGTTTGGATCGAGTCGCGGCTCACCCCTTACCTCCAACCCCGCTCACCTTCAAGCCATCAACCCTTCGTCCCAGCTCATCCACGGCTCCGTCGGCTCATCTCCGAGCTGCCACCCCAAGGCCGCCGTCCGACGTCTTCCTCCCCACCCATCCAGCGAGGAAGCACCGGCGTCCCTCACCGAAGCCGATGTGGCCAACAACGACCACGATTGAGGCCTGGATCGCCAACATCCAACTCCGGCGAAAGCCCTTGTTCCAGCCTCCTCCACTCCACCAAGATCCAAGGTTGATCCTCCGATCAAACCTCACGAGAAAGGTCCCAAGACCTTCCCGTACCTGTTCCCGACGAGCTCAAGCACCGTCACGGCCTAGATCACCGCGATCACTGGCAACGACATCCACCGCGGCGCCACCTTCAGATCTGGTGCATCCGCAGCCCAATCTGTCGATCAAACCCTACGGATGAAACCCCCCACGTCCCTGCTAAGCTTCCTGTGCCGTTGCCACACTTCGGTGACAACGTTTTGCCGTTGATCCAGCTCTGGCAGCTTCTCAGCCGTCCGATCAAGACTGCAACTTGATCCAGCCTTTTGATCAGCGTGATCTTCGATCCAGTGCTTCCGATCTTCGATCTGAACCTGTTACGATGCACCTTCTATAGGGCTTTCGTACCTGGTCTCTTACCTTGTCTCAGATCCTCTTTAGCAAAATCTATGGCTAGGTCGAGAGATACCTTTAGGGTTTTAGGAGAAGGACCCTAGGTATTCGACGAGGAAGGCGAAGACTAGGAGGAGACGGATGAGAAGAGGGATACCTTGCAGCTCCTCTAGGGTTGGCTGGCTCCTCTTGGAGATACAAGCCTTGGAGAACGTGGTGGAGGCAAGCACGACAACCAAGGGGACGCCGTGGACTTGAAGTTGGACGGCGGAGGTGGTAGGTAACGGCGGTGATGATAGTGGCCGGCTGGTGGAGAGAGAATCCGGCAATAGAGAGAGATGAAGGTGGCTGGGGGATTTGTGGAAGATTAAGTTACAGCAAACTCCTAGGGTTACAGCTACTCCTAAATTATCCTACTAATAACTCTATTTTATTCTCATAATTCGTCATGCATCCCTAATACAAGCTATGGAGGTCCTTTTATAGAGGCCTCAACAAGATCTAATCAGATAACTACTATCTTGCTGTAATCAGCAAGTTATAATCCTTTCCTAATAAAACTCAATCAAGATAACTACTAATAGAAAACTGACTCAATCATAATCCAAACTAATAAATCAACTAATAACCAACTAAGAAAGTGATCCAGCTAGGGATTAGGATCCCTAATGCCTGATTAGGCTTGGGACCTGGTTCCAAGGCCGGACTATGAATCCATGCTTGGGCGTGGACTTGGTCTTGGCTTGGTCCATGGTCGGGTCAGCTAGGAGGGGTGGGGTCCAACCTGCGTGGAACCTCCTTAGTTCCCCCTGGGCGTGGGTCTTGGTCCAGCCCATGCTCGAGCTTGGGCTTGAAGCCAGTTCAGCTAGGGCTCGGCTTGCACATCTAGGACTAGACTCGGTCAAGTCCTTCCTTGGCGTGGGTTGGGCTGGCCCAGGCTGAGCTTGGTTCGACCTCGTATCATCCCCTCCCCCTTCGAAGAGTGCCTTGTCCTCAAGGCTTGAATTTGCTGAGGGAAGAGAACTCTGCTCTTGTCGACCCGTAGTGACCTGGCTGGACCGCAACTACAACTTTGGACTCGGTGGTGAGAAACCTGGTCGATCCCATGGTGGATCTAATGGTATCCGAAGCGGTGAGTCAGGGGGCCATGCTGTCGGTCTGGAAGGAGGAGGCTGAACCTTAGGTGGATCTAGCGGCCTCTGGAACTCCAAGAAGTAGAGGGCGGCTGTAGATCGACGATTGAGCCACCTCAAGTGCTGGCATCCTAGGTCAAAGACTCGTTCAACCTGAACCAAATCCTTCCAAGGTGGAAGTAGACCCAAGACGGTGGCTGGATACAGTCGTGCCGAGGACGGAGCATCCGGGGAACAATCTGATGGTTCAGGTGGCTCCAAGAATGGGATCTTCAATGGTTCTTCTGGATCATCCTCGTCATGTCCCATGAGTAGTGTCACCCATGACCATTGAACGGGATCTGATCTCCATGGCCTGGTCGGATGTGCAGGGTCTTGGCTTGATGCTGAGTCAAGCTCGCTTTGGTCCAGTCTGAAGTGAAGTCGGCTGTGCCACGCTTCTGCTGCACTATTTGGATCTTGATCAGGTTTAGTTTGGCTGAGCTTGATGGAGCTTAGCTGGCTACAATCAGATCTAGCCGGATTGATTCTAGCTGCATACAATTGAGTCTGACTTAGCCTGGTCTGATCTAAGCTTGGTCGGATCTGGTTGGTGTAACCAAAGCTGGTCGTGCTTGGATGGAATCTGACCAAGTCTTGTAAGCTGCAATCTGACTCGACCAATTGTAGGTGATGGAGTCAGAGTTTGATCAGGTTCAAACCGTAGTGATTTGATTTGATCTGATCAGATAGCTGAAGGGCTCTGGCAACTGAGAGGGGATTGAACCTGGTCGCCGGTGAGGGATGTTCATCAGGGTTTGGTTCCCATGGAGAAGAGGGGATGAGAGGATGGGGGTTCGGTACGGGTGGCGGATCTGGAGGGGGTTTGGGGTTGGCCTCGGTAAGGCTACGGGAAGGGTCAGGAGGGTTAGGGGACAGTCTTTGGTGGCTTGAGAAATCCTTCAGTGGGCCATGGAAGGAGGTTATGGTAGGATCAGGGACAGGTAGGCAACGATTACCTTGGGGGTTGCTGCCGGAGTTGAAGGAGAGGGATTTGGGATTGGGGTAGGAGTGAGGAGAACCTTGGGGGAGGTTACATGGTGCGGGGAGGGCTTCAACTAAGGTGAGGTTGGCTGCTAAAGAGGAATTGCAGGTGGGAAGGTAGGGTTTGGATGAGGGAAATAACGAAGGAGATGATGGTAGGATGTTGACTGGGCTGGGATGTGGAGTGGTTGGGTAAGGGGGCAACGGGTGTTGTTCATGGTTTGGGTCATGGGGCAGCTCGTGGGTAGGGGGAGTATGAGGAGTCCTAATCCAGGTAGAGCTAGGTTTAGGTTCTGCAATCCAAGTTGTAGCTAGAATGGGATTTTAGCTGAAAATCTGAACTCCAATAGGGCTTGACTGATTTGTAGGAGAATATCGTTGGATCATTGCTTCCCACTGTTCTTCTGAAGGGTAAGGTAGAGGGATCCAATATTGAACAGCTTCCTTCCATTGTTCAGCTGTAGGGTAAGCCGTACTCCGAGTTTGACTAGGATTCCTAGTTAGAGTAAGATTTGTAATCCTAGATCCAGTAGGATTTTGAGCCCAAGTCGTACTCTGAGATTGACTCGAATTCCTAGTTGGAGTAGGATTTGTAATCCTAGTTCCATTAGGATTTGGAGTCCAAGTTGTACTCAAATGGCCATTGGTATTTGCAGGTTTGGGTTGGTTGTAGGGTGGAGGTAATGGCTGATACGGTGCTGATGGATTGTAGGGAAGACTAGGGTTGTACGGTGCGTAGGGAGGTGGCATAGGCTGCTGGTATGGAGGCTGGGCATGGGTCGGATATAGGGGCTGGTATGGTGGTAGAGGGACTCGGCCAGGTACAGTAGGGTTAGGGTTAGGGAACGTATGGCCAAGGGAAAGAGGATGAGTGGGTTGAACCGGTTGGGTAGTAGGCTGGTTAGGAGGAATTGGATTGTAGGCTGCATAGGGTGGAGGTAGATGATGATATGGTAGGGGTATCATAGATGGCGGTATAGGATAGGCTGGTACTCCTTCCATCAGTGTCGCTTCTGGAAGGCTTTGGGCGGCACAGTCCGCGGAACAGAGCTCTGATACCAAGTTGTTATGATGCACCTTCTATAGGGCTTTCGTACCTGGTCTCTTGCCTTGTCTCAGATCCTCTTTAGCCAAATCTATGGCCAGGTCGAGAGATACCTTTAGGGTTTTAGGAGAAGGACCCTAGGTATTTGACGAGGAAGGCGAAGACTAGAAGAGGAGACGGATGAGAAGAGGGATACCTTGCAGCTCCTCTAGGGTTGGCTGGATTCTCTTGGAGATAAAGCCTTTGAGAACGTGGTGGAGGGAAGCACGACAGCCAAGGGGACGCCGGGGACTTGGGGTTGGATGACGGAGGTGGCTGGTAACGGCGGTGATGATAGTGGCCTGCTGGTGGAGAGAGAATCCGGCAATAGAGAGAGATGAAGGTGGCTGGGGGATTTGTGAAAGATTAAGTTACAGCTACTCCTAGGGTTACAACTACTTCTAAATTATCCTACGAATAACTCTATTTTATTCTCATAATTCGTCATGCATCCCTAATACAAGCTATGGAGGTCCTTTTATAGAGGCCTCGACAAGATCTAATCAAATAACTACTATCTTGCTGTAATGAGCAAGTTACAATCCTTTCCTAATAAGACTCAATCAAGATAACTGCTAATAGAAAACAGGCTCAATCATAATCCAAACTAATAAATCAACTAATAACCAACTAAGAAAGTGATCCAGCCAGACTATGGATCCATGCTTGGGCGTGGACTTGGTCTTGGCTTGGTCCATGGTCGGGTCAGCTAGGAGGTGGGGTCCGACCTGCGTGGGACCTCCTTAGTTCCTCCTGGGCGTGGGTCTTGGTCCAGCCCATGCTCGGGCTTGGGCTTGAAGCCAGTTCAGCTAGGGCTCGGCTTGCACATCTAGGACTAGACTCGATCAAGTCCTTCCTTGGCGTGGGTTGGGCTGGCCCAGGTTGAGCTTGGTTCGACCTCGTATCAGAACCTGATCAAAGAGTCCCAAGCAATCAGGGCCATCCAGATCATGTCCGAGAGATCACGATGCATCCTCAACCGTTGATCAAGCATCCGAAGGTTGATATGAGTCATCAAAAGAGCTACCCTCCTTATTCAGATGCCATCTTCAATCTGATCCGATCTGACTATGATGATACCACCGGTTTGACTCAACCGACTCATGTCTATTGACACCGGTAGATCCAACCATGTCAGACAGGTTTGGACTAGAGTACGACTCAGCACAGCTGAAGAGTGAACTTGGTTCAACCAACTTCTAGCCCAGACTAGTGCAGCAGAAGCTTGGTCCAGCCATGTTCACTTCAGATTGGACCAAATCCACCTTGACCTAGAATCAAGCCAAGTCCCTGCACAGTTGATGTCACGCCCCGCCTCAAGATATACCCACCCCGACCACGGGACGCGAGGAAAACCTGTTCTACACTAACACAACATAATCAACCTGCTAATTGTCACAATCTAAACCATAATAAACTCACATTATTCCAAACTTTCAGGATCAATCACATAATTTATTACAAACTTCTGGTTTCAATAACATGAATCAATCTAATCCAAATACCGACTTCAATTGTTTAATTACAAATTTCTGAATCTGAAAGCATGAATCAAATCATTAATCAAATCTCATAATCCCAATGTCACTACAACTCTCAAATGAATGAAATAAAATAAAATAAATGGATCCAACGTCGAATCCTCCAACGATCTCAAACTCGGCCGTCATCCCCTGCTGAACCTGCAAAAGTAGGGGTGAGCAAGAAGCCCAGTAGGAGACTAACTAACGACATACAAGAAACTAACTAACAACCAACATAAATATGCAATGCAATCTGGCGCCTAAGTCTTAGCTCAAGGGAAGTCACAACCTAAACCCAAGCTCGCAATCGACCCATCGCTCTCCACCATGGTCCGAGTGACTACCCTGCCAACCGTGAGCACAACTCGCTCTCCACCACAGTCCGGGACATTACCCTGCCAACTGTGGGCACAGCTAGACTGGTGTCGACCAGCAGACATTAGGCTACCTCCCAATAGCCACTAAGACTAAGGTTCCAGAGGATCAATCAATCCTCTAACGATAACAATTTAATTCCTCTCATCCAATTTGGAGTTCATAATCATTCTCCTAAACCCTGATCGATCACGAGGACCACGTCCACCCGTAGACTCGATAGCAAGCTTCTAGACCCGACCCCGACCTAGACCCATGTCATGAGCACACATCTACATACTAAAAGCAATTCGACATAACATTCATTACCAATAACACGTTTATACATATGCACAACTCAAGTAAACAACTATAAAAGATAAGCATAATCAAGTAAACAACATAACCTTTGCACTATACAAAGCACCTATTATAAACCAGCATCACCACAATTATTTATACACTTCACAAAGCACATTCAAGAATACCAAATTTATTGCATGATAACCATCAGAGCAATTCATGCATTGACCATACAATAGTTACAACTCGAGCCAAATAGCAAGTACGTATACAAAGGTAACCATAATGTAACCAGCATAGAATTACCATCATGAGCATCATCATATGAGATATAATCATCTACACATCATCCATGATTTATGGTAGATATCAAAGTTAGTTTCATGCATGTATTTAGATAGTCCACCTACCTCAACAGAAGAATAAGGACAGCTCCCCAGGCCACCGGATCCAAGCACTACACCTCAGCTTCCTCTGTTGCCATGCAAGAATGCATCCTACTTATTAAGAGGAAAAATACTAACTAGTAACCCCCCAAGTGAAGTTAACCCTACTGCTATCAACCAATTCACGAATACCCACTCGCA
Organism: Narthecium ossifragum; assembly: GCA_963920575.1. Classification (NCBI taxonomy): domain Eukaryota; kingdom Viridiplantae; phylum Streptophyta; class Magnoliopsida; order Dioscoreales; family Nartheciaceae; genus Narthecium; species Narthecium ossifragum. The sequence continues at coordinate 13,903,738 of OY986970.1, forward strand.
AAACCTCAGCAGCAAGGAGCAAATCCACGAGCACCCTACCAGCATACCCGAGGCCAACCAACCTCACAAGAACAAAACCAGCAAGGGTCAAATGCCCCACGACCATCCAATCCAAAAACAGAGGTATCCGACGGGTATACAATCCAAAAGAAATCCAAACTCAATCGCAGCAATCCAGAAGAAATCCAAACAGAGAGACGAAGATGGCAGTCTATAGTTCAGCAACTAACCCAACGACCAACCCCAAAACAGAGGCCACGAAGTAGAACCTAGGAATCGGCAGTTGATCCAAAGGAAAAAAATCAACAATCACAACAATCCGACCAAGCTATCGCACTCCCATAAGATTCATCAAACCAGTAAAACAGAAAGCAAGGCTCATCAAAATCCGAACAGAGAGGAAACCACACCTCCATTCAGCACGCCAGCAGATGCATACCCTAGCTACGAAGACCAAGCATGGCAATAAGGGGAAAAAGATGAGAAGGGAAAAATGGAGAAGAACGGAGCATGGTATAACATCAAAAATTCATCAAAACCAGAGAGAAGGGAAGCAATCTCATCACAATACATATCATCGAACAACATACATGCACTAGTTCCCTTGTTCCGATTTCTGAGAACCCAACACCCAAATCGAAATCCATATGATCCACACCAAGCAACCCGATCAAATGAAACCCCACGTCTACCGATCCATACCAAGCATGTAATAATCCAAAACAAGGTAAGAGGGAACTATAGAAAAAATCTCATCCGATCTACTCGAAAGAAATCAAATACATCATCCAAACTCGTATATTTTCATCTAAATCTAGACACTAGATAACGAAGATCATCAAAGAAGGCAACCCCAAAATCCTCCGATTGCCAAGAAAGAAAAACCGATACTCGAGAACCGCCGGAGGAGAACGCGGCAAGGAGAAAGAAGAACACAACCAGGGAGGAAGAAAATTAGAGGAAGGGAAGGTTAGCCAACCTTCCGATGGCGAAGCGTCCCCTCCCCCCCGCGGCGGCGACGATCATGGCGGCGGAAGAAGGAACCCGGTGAAGAAGAGAAGAATTTAGGTTAAGTTCTCATTAGTTAGTTTAGGTTTAGATATTAGTTAATTGTCATTAACCCCATTTTAACAAGAAATATCATTAAAAACCCATCAGGTTACGTTTTAAGTTTAAAACCCCATCAGTGATGAGCTGTGGCGTATTAATGATAGAAATGTCTAAATTAACCTTATTTGGCAATGGGTGCATCCTTATAGCGTCGTCTCGCCTTCCGTCGTCTCGCCTTCCCTCGTCTCGTCTTCCTTGGATGATCCACCGCACACGTGCCATCGGCTCTTGTTCCTCAGTCGTTCACGGTCGACGATGTTTAGTTGATGTCGTCTTCCTCCGACGAACTAACGTGCGTCAGCGAGTTGTTTGTAGTTGCCGTCGTCGTCCTTTGAGGATCATTCGTCGTCGTCTTCGAGAACCCTAGCACGTGGACGCCTGCTCGTTCCTTCTACCTCGTAAGTATTATGATTCTTAATTTGTATTTTGGATGTTTTATTCCGTGGTTATTTTGCTGTTGAGATCGTTGATTGCGTTTTTATTGTTGATTTATTGGTCACTTTCTTCAGTATTATTGTGTGATCTTATTTGTTTTTTGGTTGATTTTCTTTCAGTTTCTACTTCTAATGCATTGTAATCCAAGGTTTGCATTCTCGGTTGACATGTGGTGTGTACAGGATCATAATATGTTGGACAAGTTGCTGTTGTTATGCAAGTATGGTGATGATACTGTTGTTTGGGAAGCGAGAATCGGGGCTTCTTTTCATCAACTTGTGAATCATCTTTGTGAGAGATGGACCAATCTGTCTATGGATGTCTTACGGCTATATTATGCAATACCTGGGCATCCGAGATGCGTCATTGCATCGGATTGTGATCTCGATGGTTTGTTTTCGGTTGCAGCTTCTTTGGGGCTCCAGTTTATTGATGTGGGAGTTTCGGTTGGTGGTCTTAGCATTTGTGGCAGTGGAAGTGATGTGGGTTCTTCACAGATTGAGAATGTCACTGATGAAGCCGAGGTTGATATGCTGGCTGGTTTTTGTCGTCATCAGAAAAAGACGTTGATGACGGTTGGTTGGGATCGATCTATCACTCATGTGGGGCAGAAATTTGAAGGTGGGGTCACGGAGTTTAGATTGTGTTTGCAGAAGCAATCACTTGCAACGGGCTACGGGTACAACTTTGTGAGAAATGAGCCTCATAGAGTCACATCGGAGTGCCCGAAGAGAGATAGTACTGGTTGTGATTGGATGGTGCACGCTACTCATGAACCGATCAATGGGTTCTTTTATATCATGAAGCTTATTAACGTCCATACATGTGGAGCAGCTTCGCGTGCCTATAAGCATAATCGGATGAGCTCTAAGCTGGTTGCAAGTCTGATTGAAGATCAGTTACATTCTAAGACACCGACGCGACCTATTGACATAGTTAAGCAGTTCACAATAAACTATGGTTTACATATATCTTATGGCCACGCATGGTCAGGGGGTTGAGTTGGCTAAGAAGAGCGTTTTTGGTGACCATGATGTATCTTTTGAAGATTTACGTTGGTATTCTAGGGCCGCGGTCGATGCAAATCCTGGATCTTGTTTTTCTATTGAAGTTGATGAGAATTCTGGCCGTTTCAGAAGGATGTTTGTTGCTTTCAAGGGCTGCATAGATGGTTTTAGATTTTGTCGGCCATTGCTTTTCCTTGATGGAACACATTTGAAGACAAAATTCAAAGGGCATTTGCTAGCTGCCACCGCCAAGGATGGCAACCAAGGTAATAGTCTTATCTTGAGTTTGTTATTGCTTGATACCTCTGCAAATGAATGATCCAAAGATGAAAATAAACACACAAAGATGAAAATGACACTCACAAAGATGAATATGATTGAACAAAGATGAAAAATGATTCATTAAAGATGAAAATGAATGTCAAAGATGAAAATGATCGAGAAAGATGAAAATGAAGTGAAAAAGATGAAAATGAATGATCCAAAGATGAAAATGAATGATCCAAATATGTAAATGAAAGACAAATATGAAAATTAACACACAAAGATGAAAATGACAGACACGAAGATAAATATGATTGAACAAAGATGAAAAATGAATAATCAAAGAGGAAAAATGAATGTCAAAGATGAAAATGATCGAGAAAGATGAAAATGAAATGAGAAAGATGAAAATGAATGATCCAAAGATGAAAATGAATGATCCAAATATGTAAATGAAAGACAAAGATGAAAATTAACACACAAAGATGAAAATGACAGACACGAAGATAGATATGATTGAACAAAGATGGAAAATTAATAATCAAAGAGGAAAATGAATGTCAAAGATGAAAATGATGGAGAAAGATGAAAATGAAATGAGGAAGATGCAAATGAATGATCCAAATATGTAAATGAAAGACAAATATGAAAATTAACACACAAAGATGAAAATGACAGACACGAAGATAAATATGATTGAACAAAGATGAAAAATGAATAATCAAAGAGGAAAAATGAATGTCAAAGATGAAAATGATCGAGAAAGATGAAAATGAAATTGAAAAGATGAAAATGGAGAATCCATTTATTCTGACAGTTACATATTGTAGTTCAGGTCTTCATTTTTGTGTTTCCTGTTTACTCACTTTTTTTGTTCTTTCCACATCCAATTTTGCAGGTCTATTTCCGCTAGCATTTTCCATTGTTGATTCTGAGAACGAAGCTAATTGGTTTTGGTTTTTGGAATGTTTGAGAGAAATTGTTTCAAAAGACAGGATCATAACTTTTGTTTCAGACCGGAACGTTGGGCTTTTAAAAGCTGCGTCCTTTGTGTTTCCAAGGAGCCCTCATGCATATTGTTTATTCCATTTGAAACAAAATTTGAGGGATGCTCTTGGTCGTAGGCGCTGCAATGGTAAGTTCAAGGATAAAATGTGTTACAAGCTTTATGAATGTGCCTATGCTCCGACTGCCGAACATTATCAGAAAAAGGTCGATGAGTTCTTGGCTGAGGGTGGAAAGATTGCGGGGAGTTTCTTGCTGAATCTACCAAAGGAGTATTGGGTGAATGCCTATTTCAAAGGAAATAGGTATGGTGAGATGTGTTCAAGTGCGGCCGAGTCATTCAATTCATGGATTAAGAATGAAAGGTTTCTTCCAATCACTAATATGGTGGACATGATACGGACGAAACTGATGCAACAATTGTCTGGTACGTATGGTCTAAAAGTTGAAAAATGTAACATTTAATTTATGGATTCATGTTTGTTGAGTCATTTTTATCTTTCTGGTAATTGACATTGATAATTGTTGGTATTGACAATGTCTTTGTACATGCAGATAGGGGGGCTGCTTGCAAAAAGTGGAATTCTTGCATATGTCCGGAGATCGATCAGCGGATTAATGCATCATTTGAGGAAGCAAAGACTTGGTTCGTTAAGAATTCTACGAGTACACTATTCCAAGTTGAATCGAATCCATCAGTTTCAGTTGATTTGGATAAGATGGCATGTTCATGTTGCAAATGGCAATTGAATGGTGTGCCATGCTCCCACGCTATCGCGTGCATCATGGCTTCTGGACAAGACCTCAATTTGTTTGTGGATGTTTATTTCCACAAGTCTGCATATGCTATGTCTTATTCATATCCTATTTACCCCGTTCCTACTGTTGATAAGCCGGACCATGCGCCCACAGATGAAGCTGTAATTCTACCTCCGTTATCCAGGAGGCCTCCAGGAAGGCCGAGGAAGAAGAGGATCAGATCAAGGGGTGAGGATGTGAGAAGCATGAAATGTTCGCGTTGTGGTCTCGAGGGGAATCATAACAGGAAGACATGTACTGAACCATTGCAATGAAATTCTTTATTGAAATTTTGTATTGGAAGAAAATGAGTGGATTCTGATTTTATTCAACCAATTATGAACATTGCAGATTTTCATATTTTTTGTTCATTTTTGTCTACTTTGCTGATGTGCAGTTGAGTCATACATAATGCTCTGGATGTAATCATGCTTTTGTTTTTTTGCATGAAATCATGCATTTATGACATGAAAGACCATATATATTGAGAAAGATGAAAATGGAGTGAGAAAGATGAAAATGAAAATGTGAAAGATGAAAATTAACACACAAAGATGAAGATAACATGAACAAAGATGAAAATGCATGAGAAAGATGAAAATGAATGACAAAGATGAAAATAAAATTGGGAAAGATGAAAATGAACACACAAAGATGAAAATAACACTCATAAAGATGAAAATGCATGAGAAAGATGAAAATGACTGACAAAAATGAAAATGAAATTGGGAAAGATGAAAATGAACACACAGATGAAAATGAACACAAAGATGAAAATGAATGACACAAAGATGAAAATGGAGTGAGAAAGATGAAAATGAAAATGTGAAAGATGAAAATTAACACACAAAGATGAAGATAACATGAACAAAGATGAAAATGCATGAGAAAGATGAAAATGAATGACAAAGATGAAAATGAAATTGAGAAAGATGAAAATGAACACACAGATGAAAATGACACTCAAACAGATGAAAATGCATGAGAAAGATGAAAATGGCTGACAAAGATGAAAATCAAATTGGGAAAGATGAAAATGAACACACAAAGATGAAAATAACACTCGTAAAGATGAAAATGAACACAAAGATGAAAATGCTTGTAATTTTGATCTTTCTGGTATCAATACATCTTAGACATCAGATACCAGTGTAATGTAACTGTATCTTTGTATTTACAACTTGAAGATCAATATACAACTTCAAAATAATAATGTATTTGTCAATCTTTGAATGTACAATGAGATGTAATTGAGTTAGATGTAACAATGTGTTACTGTTAGCTATGCTTGCTTCAATCATGCAAAACAAGTTTCTCTACAATCTTTGCCCTGAATTTGTTGACATCTGCTTTCTTCAACTCTTTTGGCATTGATTGATTAAGTGTCAGCATCTCCATATAGTAGCACACAAATATGGCACAATCAGCCCTGTTGTTTTTTGGGAAAGCTGAAGTTAGAGTCATGTAGCGTTTAATGTTTAAGATTTACAAATGCATGAGCTGCCAGTCTATTGTATGATAAAGCACTTACGTTGAAGATCCTTGTTGTGGTATATCGTCGACGTTCTCGATGGGGAGGATACTATCTTGAGTGCTAACATCCACTAATTCTTTTGCTAGCGACTCAATGTATTCTTTCTACATAAAAAGGAAGATTTAAATGTGCATTAAGTCAACGTTGAATCCATGTGGTATTCATAAATACATGTATCGAGTGTTTGACTTACAAGGCTCTTGGCGTCTTCAAAGAATGGATCCTCTCGGCCATCTCTTTCTTTCATAGAATTATAGAAATACCACTTTTCATTCTCAAGATGAAGCACTAATAGTGTAAAGTGGTTGGGCTCCCTGTCTTTCAAGCAGCCATTGGAGCAGATTGGAAAGAAAATAATAGGTTGCGGCTCCTTAAGACTGGCTTCAGCGGTTTTCATGTACATCATCTTTGTGAATTCTTTATTTTTTTGGTGTACAATGAATTCCTGCATATGCATATACAATTGCATCAGTAATGATCATTACAGATGCTAGTAATGGTGAAGTTTATGTGAAAGATGCACATACCCAACAGTTTGATTCCATGAACAAGCATGTTTTAGGAATGGACTCTTCCTCACTAAGTATTTTTGCATACGCATCGATAACCTGAAAGGTCAGAAGAGTGAAAATGATCAGCAAAAGATAAAAATGAATTCATAGATTAAATCATGGGACAATTACAAAGATGAAAATGAAAATGAGAAAGATGAAAATGAATTTGAGGAAGATGAAAATGAAATTGGGGAAAGATGAAAATGAAAATGAGAAAGATGAAAATGAATCTGAGGAATATGAAAATGAATCTGAGGAATATGAAAACGAAAAATGAGAAAGATAAAAACGAAAATGATAAAGATGAAAAAAACACACAAAGATGAAAATGAACACTCAAAGATGGCAATGAACACATGAATATGAAAATGAACACTCAAAGATGAAAATGAACAGACAAAGATGAAAATGACAGACAAAGATGAAAATGAAAATGACAAAGATGAAAATGAAAATGATAAAGATGAAAATGAATTTGAGGAAGATGAAAATGAAATTGGGAAAGATGAAAATGAAAATGAGAAAGATGAAAATTAAAATGAGTAAGATGAAAATGGACACAGATGAAAATGAATGGCAAAGATAAAAATAAGTAATTGAGAAATATGAAAATAGGTCAGACAATGATAACAATAATGATTGCTTTACATTGTTTGAGATGTAAGCCCCATTGAGGATGTCAAGGATGTCTTCTGCAACTACAATTTTGTTAAAAGCATCCTTGTTTCTCCATACTGTGGCACTGCATACATAGTATGTTAACTGCCAGTGACTTAAATTTGTTATATTAAAGAAGAGAAATGTTCACAATGGAGCTTGTGTTGTTACCTTACACCAGATTCCCCAATAATTTCACTTAATTTGTTGTATGCTTGAATATCGAGTTCCTTGCCACCTTGACATTTATTCTTCGTCTTCAACTTCTTTAGATCTCCAGCATACCTATTACATGCCTTCTTTCCTCTGCTGTATTGGTATTTTGGGTCTCTTTTTAGGCTTCTCTTTTTTGACTTTACCCTCAATACCATGGAGCTTGGGTCAGTAGCTGTTGCACACTGGAGCTCCTTCTTAAATTTTGCTTGCTCTTCTACCAGTTGTGCGTGAGCATCTTGAATTGTTTCTTCGTGCTCCTTTCTCATCAAATTTATCTCAGCATTTAACTTGCTGATCATGGACTCTTGTCCCTCTACATCTTTCAACAGCTTTGATTTTTGTTCGCTGTGCGCTTTGCACTCCAGCCTCTTTTGGCTGAGCTCATCGATTGCAAGCTGTAATTTGTTTTTGAAAGATGAGAGTGTCCGATCTCTATCTTTGAGATCTCATGTCAATTGTTGAATCTTTTTTTCAAGAGGAGAGACATCAGCAATCAAGGGAGACACACTGATTGGATTTTCAAGTGCTTGAAGCCTCTCTTCCAGCTTCTTTTTATCCATAATGATCTGCATATTCTCATTTGCATATTGATTGAGCTCCTCTTCCTTTTTTTTCATTGAAAGCTCCATCTCCAATTTATCGCATTCAAGGAGCTCAATCTTCTCCCTCAGACCCTCAATATGTTTTTTCAACCCGTTGATCTCAATCTTTAGGCTGTCAATGATGCTAATCTCCGGCTCCGGCTGTATGTTTGGCCGACCATGATACAAAAGAAATGAACTTGTTCATTCAACGCAGGAAAGATATTGAAAAGAGTAAAATGAACACATGAAGATGAAAATGACACTCACAAAGATGAAAATAAATAATTCAAAGATGAAAAATGAAATTGAAAAGATGAAAATGAATGACAAAAGATGAAAATGATAATTAGAAAGATGAAAATGACACACAAAGATGAAAATGAACAATCAAAGATGATAATGGATAAGGAAGATGGAAATTACACTCACAAAGATGAAAATGTACACAAAGATGAAAATGAAAATCACAAAGATGAAAATTAAAATTATACTCACATTCCCAACCCGAGGCTCTACATTTGGCTCATCATTCCATTGGGTATCAACATCATGCAGACCACAATCTTCTTTTTCATGTGCTGACTGTGAGGGAGATGCTTCTTCAATTTCATGCTTGTCATCTCCTACAATTTCATCTTTTTCATCACCATCATTGTCTTGTTCTTCTTCTTCTTCTTCATCTTCTTCATCTTCTTTTTCAATAGCATCATCATTGTCTTCATCATCTCCTTCATCTCCTTCATCATAGAGTTGATGATTCACATATTCTTCGAGCTCTTCTTCCGTGGGATTTAGATTTTCAGGATTGGCCTACATCAATTGCCGTTGAAATTAGTATAAATTAGTTGGAAAGATCAAAGATAAGAAATTGTATACAGTGCATAACTGATTTAGCTCACCGGTCATCGTGACCTGCAAAGATACCTCTCCTGTTCTGGTTGAGGTCCCATTTTATACATCGAGGCATGATTTGTTTGTTATTTATTGGTGCAATCACGCCTGTGAGCTCACAACACCAGTACTGCAAAAGAAACATGGGAAGGTGAATTAGAAAGATGAAACCTAAAAGATGAAAATGAATGACAAAGATGAAAATGATTCAGAAAGATGAAAATGAGTGATAGAAGATGAAAATGAACAGAAAAGAAGATTATTGAGAAAGATGAAAACAAATCATAATGGTGAAAATAAATCATACCAGCAAGAGGGTTGTGCATCCTTGGACCTTTGTGGGAGTGCTTACCTTCTTATGAATTGATTCCATAAGGTATTCCAAAATGGCACCACTCCAATCATATTTTTTCATGTTGTTTAAATCTTCAACCAGCTCCAAATAGCCCCATGCAAGCTGTGGGCCAGAAATAGTGAAGAAGAAGGAGCCAAGCAGCATGAGGCAGCAAAGTCTTACACTATCCTCTTGATTTGTTTTCGTTTTACCAGAAAACTGCCTCATTAGCTCGTTCTTCAATGAGCTGATAGTTATCTATTTCATGCCTTTGAATACTCTATCCCCGAAGGCTGACGGCTATTTCTTCGGCCCCTTGGAAACTCTAATCTTCTTATCACCTTTTACCAAGCCAAATATTAGTTGAACATCTCTCTTTCTAATCTTGTGGTTTTCATTTCCTAGCCTGAATGTCTCAGTATACCGATTGTATCGGTTAATTATTGTTCTGATGTCCTCATCCCATTTTGTGCACGTGTTCCTTGTGATCTTCCCCTCGTAGATCGCTTCAAACAGTGCGTAAAATGGGGTTTTCATCATCAAGTCCAAGTGTTCTGGCTTGATATGTGGTTGAGCTTGTTCCATAGCTGATACTATCCCTGCCAATGCTGATCTATACTGTTGTGTACCCTGAAAGATGAAAATGACACTCACAAAGCTGAAAATGAACACTCAAAGATGAAAATGAATATGAAAACGAACACTCAAAGATGAAAATGAACACTCAAAGATGAAAATGAACACATGAATATGAAAATGAATACTCAAAGATGAAAATTTACAGTCAAAGATGAAAATGAACACATGAAGATAAAAATGAACACTCAAAGATGAAAATGAACACATGAAGATAAAAATGAACACATGAATATGAACATAAACACTCAAAGATGAAAATGAACACTCGAAGATGAAAATGAATACTCAAAGATGAAAATGAACACATGAATATGAAAATGAATACTCAAAGATGAAAATTTACAAGCATTGATGAAAATGAACACATGAAGATGAAAATGAACACTCAAAGATGAAAATGAACACATGAAGATAAAAATGAACACATGAATATGAACATGAACACTCAAAGATGAAAATGAACACTCGAAGATGAAAATGAATACTCAAAGATGAAAATTTATAGTCAAAGATGGAAATGAACACATGAAGATGAAAATGAACACTCAAAGATGAAAATGAACACATGAAGATGGAAATGAACACTCAAAGATGAAAATAACTGTAAAAGATGAAAATTAACACACAAAGATGAAATTGAAACTCACAATGATGAAAATAACAGCCAAAGATGAAAATGAACACTCAAATATGAAAATGAAACCTCAAAGATGAATATGAAAGTGAATGATCAAAGATGAAAATGAACACAAAAAGATGAAAATGCAACAAATCAAGTACAATAATTGATGCATTATCATATTTTTTCTTTTTAAAGGGTTTTATGTGATTCGAAACATATTAGTAAACCCTAAAATGCATTGCAATCAGATTCATGAAATCAACATAATAGAAATGGACTTGGAAGCATAAATCGAAAAGATGAAAATGAATATCAAACATAAGAATCAAAACTTTCCTTCTTCTCCTTTCTCTGAGGCTTCGTCACATCCTTCACCGATCTTGAGGAAGTCTGAAATCGGGAAGATGAAAATGAATCTTAAAGATAAATCCATCGGAAACTATAGGTAAATGGAAAAGAATCGAAACTTACCTTTTTTCCCTTTGTTTTAGGCATCTTTGCACTCTTCACCATCGTTGACGAAGTTTGAAAAAGGGTTTCCTGGTTGAGGAAGATGAAAATGGAGCTCAAGGGGTGCTCGTGAAGACTTCGGAGTCAATGAAGACGTCGGAGTCGATGGAGACGTCGGAGTCGATGGAGACGCCGGAAGCGTGCGACGGAGCAATCTCGATGGGTGAAAGATGAAAATGGCAAATGAAACGGCGAGAGGAGAGGAAAATGAAACGGCGTCGACCGGTTTGGGGAATGAAACGTCGTCGGGAGGGAGGGAGATGAAAAGCCGGAGGGCAGTCGCGTCTTTTTCGAGCCGATTGGGGTTTTTACCATAGAAAGAAGGACCTGGGGGTTTTAATCAAATCCTGTGGGGTTTTGGACGGTTAGGGGTGTTAATATTGGGTTATAACCTAATACCCCTTTAGATATAGATAAGTGGCCTTTTTGCTAACCCCCCCCCCCCCCCCCCCCCTTCTTATGAAGAAGCATTTGCATATAGGTCCTCAGTTTACGTATGGGTCCTCACAGTTGATCAGACCATGGAGATCAGATCCCATCCTATGGTCATGGGCAACACTACTGATGGGACATGATGAGGATGATCCATGAGAGCCATTGAAGATCTTATTCTTGGAGCTACTTGAGCCGTTAGATCGACCCCTAGATGCTCCTTCAGCACTTACCCCTTGATACGAGCGGTCTACTCGTAATCCTCTCGTATCGGGTCTCTACTGCTTCAATCGATCAGAATTGGCCTGATCGGACTCGATTTGAGTCCAACTGGCTGATTTGGCTAGCTGGACCGGATCTGGCTTGAGCTGGATCTGATCTGGCTGAGCCTGATTGGATGGAACTTGACTGGGTCAAGTCTGAATTGATCCGGATTAGGTTGACCAGGTTCAATTGGCTGGATCCAAATTTGGTGGTTGGCTGAACCGGTTGAGGTTGGGCTGAGCCAATTTGGCCAAAGGTGGCTGGGAATATCCGACGGCTGAGGATCACCGGCGTAGGGGCGGCGGCGGCGGTCCGGGTCTTGGTAGGAAGGGTCGCCTGGAGGTGGGGATGAGATCCGAAGGGATGGATTGGTCGGAGAAGGTCTAGATCAGCGGGATCGGGTGTGGCCAGAGGTGGGTTTAGAGTAGATCGGCGTCGGGGACGACAGCGAAGGCTCTGAGGATGTCGGGAAGGATCGTGGATGGTCGTAAGGGTGTTAAGGACCGTTGGCGAGGGCTTTAGATGGGTATGGAGGTGAGATCGGGGTTGGACGTGGGGTTGCCGGCGATGGGGACGGAGGTCGGCTTGTCGAGGACGGCGCTGGAGGTAATGGAAGATGGCGGAAAGGGGCTGGCCGGAGTCGTGAGAGAAAGGGTAAGAGGATGGTGGTCTTGGATGGTAGTGGGGGTGGCCGGAGAGGGAGGGAACGGCGGACGGCGGTGAGGCTAGGGTTTGTCCACGGGAAAGAGGAAGGAAGACGATGAACAGTAAGGGGTGACGTGGCGGCAACGTGGAGGAGAGAGAAAGTGGCGGGTAGAGAGAAATACCGGTGGAGGCGGTGCCAGCTGCGGAGAAGATGACCAGCGGGGAAGAAGGTGGATCTATGGTGGATTTTCGGGTGGAAACTACATTACCTCTACTCCTATGATATTCTATCAATTACTTCATCATTCATCTCATGCATTCCCTAATACAAACTAATGACGTCCTTTTATAGAGACCTTGATAGAGTCCTAATCAACTAGGACTCAATAAAAGAATAATAATAAATCCTAATCAAATACTCTAGTTTGAACTAGGTAAGACCAAGTCAAACTAGGAAAGAGTCTGAACCAGTTTGGTTCATCTTCTGGGTTCGGGTCCAGTTGGTAGAGTCGGATCGACTCGTATCACCCCTGGATCCGTCATGGGATCGACCTAGTTTGGTCCAGCCACATAGAGCCTTCCTACCCGACTTGACTCTGGCCTTGAGGACTAATCCAACTAAAAAACCCCCTTACTTAATTAGCAAATAATAAGGGTTTCAGACTCAACTCAACTCACTAACTCAAATATCAACTATGACTCAATTAAATACAAAAGACTAATGATAAATCCTAATCAAATACTTTAGTTTGAACTAGGGAAGTCTAAGTCAAACTAGGAAAGAGGCTGAACCAGTTTGGTTCCTCTTCTGGGTCGAGTCCAGTTGGTCGAGTCGAATCGACTCGTATCATGTCGAATGAGATGCCTCATGCTAAGGCATTGGTGCGGTCCTCATGCAAGAGAAGAAGCCCATCCTACTTCAATCAGGCGCTACATCCTAGAGAACAAGGAAGATCAATATATGAGAAGGTGATACGAGTCGATCCGACTCGACCAACTGGACCCGAACCCAGAAGAGGAACCAAACTAGTTCAGCCTCTTTCATAGTTTGACTTGGACTTTCCTAGTTCAAACTAGAGTATTTGATTATGATTTATCATTAGTCTTTTATATTTAATTGAGTCATAGTTGATATTTGAGTTAGTAAGTTGAGTTGAGTTTGAAAGCCTTATTACTTGCTAATTAAGCAAGGGGTTTTTTTAGTTGGATTACGACTCTGTCAAGGCCTCTATAAAAGGGACTTCATTAGTTTGTATTAGGAGGAGGAATGAAGAAGAGACTTATGATTAGTTAAGAATAGTTGATAGAATATCATAGGAGTAGAGGTAATGTAGATTCCACCAGATATCCACCATCGATCCACCTTCTTCCTCGTCGGTCATCTTCTCCGCAGCCGGCATCACCTCCACCGGTATTCCCCCCCCACGCTACTTTCTCTCTCCTCCACGTCATGCTTTCTCTCTTCATTGTTCATCGTCTTCCTCCTTCATCCCGAAGAACCCTAGCTTCCCGCCGATCTCTTCTCCGGCTAACCCCGTCACCTCCTAAACCCATAATCCACTTCCTCCAAGTCCCACGACCTCGGCCAGCACCTTCACTTCTTCCGTCGTCGTCTCCGGCGTCTTCCCCCAGCAACCCGACCTTCGTTCTCATCGCCGTCAACCTGCGTCCGATCCCTATCCCACCTCCAACCCATCATAAATCCCTCGCCTATCCTCCCCGACCATCTTCCCGACGTCCCAAGCCCCAGCCGAGCTCCTCACCGTCGTCCCCGACGCCGATCCGACACTAAACCCATCGCCGGCTACACCAGATCCCGTCCATCTAGCCATCCTCCGACCAATCCAACCCGTTGGATCTCTTCCCCACCGTCCTACGACCTTCCCTGCCAAGATCCCTACCGCCGCCGCCGCCCCTACGCCGGCGATCTACACTGGCGACTCCTGAGCTGTGAGGGCCCGTCCCTCAGACCTGACTCGACCACGTGGGTCGAGAGCCGGTTTCCTGTTGGTTTGGCTCCGCGTCGGGCACGATCGGGCGATCGTGTGGCGGTTTAGACCCCGGGGGCATTTTGGTAAATATGCCCTCTGGTGGTCGGTTTCACACCCGCGTTCCACACACTGACTTTGATTGATTATGTATTTGATTAGAACCCCTAGGGTGCGTCCGATCGGAAGATCGGAGCTCGATCGGGAAAGATCGGATCGGACGGCTGAGATAGATTTGGATTGTCTATATAAGCCAAGTCTCTTTCTCTCTTTCCTTCTCTCCTTCACCTGTCGCTCTCTCCCCCTTCTCTCTTCCCTTCGGCTGAGCTAGGGTTGGAGACTTCGGCTTTCGAAGCTTGGATCTTGGCGGCTCGGCTGGTGGGAAGCGTGGAGGAGCTACCCTACTTGCTCAAGTAGGTGTTTCTACCTCGATCCTTGGATCGGGTTCTCCTAGGATAGGTTTTATGTACTTTCGCTGTAGGAATACTTGTTAGAATGCTATGCAACTCTTTGTGGATGTAGTATGAAGGATTTGAAGTATTCCTACCTCGCATTTTCCGTATTCTAACGGTTGGTTTCCGTATTATCGCCGTTTTGTCGGTTTTTGTCCATCTGGACCTAGATAGGAGATTTAACCATCAAAAGTTGGATTTCTTCATTCCATTAGCTTCCCCATTGCTATATTTATACGTGCTTGCAAGATTTCATCTTATTCCAACGTGATTTGATACTTGAAATCCAAAGAAATGGATTTCCGGCACTGTTCTGATGAACTGTGCCAATGCTCGACGGTCGATCGGTGCATCGACCTTCAAGTGTTATTTTACCCTTTCTGGGCCTGGCGGTCGACCGTCGGATCGACCGTCGCATCGACCGTCGGGCTCTGTCGGGATTTTGGACTCCCACGGTCGATGGATCGATCGACCGTGGGATCTTCTCCTTTTCGCCTTTTACCTGACGGTCGACCGTCGGATCGACCGTCAGGCGCTGTTTGGTTTTGGACGTCTCAGGGTCGATGGGTGGATCGACCGTCGCCCTTGGTTTTCTTCGCATGGGTCTCACGGTCGATTGCCGGATCGACCGTGGCATCGTCCGTGGCCTCACGGTCGATCTCCGGATCAACCGTGACATCATCCGTGACCCTTTGAACTTGGTTTTCAGGCATTTCTTGGAGGGTATTGATGGGGGATTAGTATCTAAACATGTTGGGAGGCACGTAGGGGGATTTGATGAGGTTTTCAAAGGATTTTCATCGGGTTTGAGAATCGATTCTAGTAACTCTCTTTTTGGGTAAATCTATGGCTTTACTTGCATTTAATACTTGTGTGATTGTAGTTAGATGCTTAATTGATTGCTTAGCCATTAACTAACTATGAGTGCTAGTTAATGAGAAATTGTCGAACCTTAGCCTACTGCCGGCTAGTGCCGATGGCTATTGTATATCTGTTGGACTTGTAACTGCTGATGTGACATATAGAGACATCTAGGATAGATGTTTGCCTAGGCTCATGCATTGTATGCATTAGAGGCATTTGAGGTTAGGCGGGCGATGGTTTGGGTCGCCGATCCGAGGCTCTCGGGTAACTCGGATCTAGTCTTAGGACCGTGGATGGGTAGTCAGGAGTAGGGTGTGATTGTATGATCAAGTCTCATGTCTTTGAGGATTCACGCTAGTTGACTCCGATCGGTATTTGAGGTTTAGAGGTCGTGTTGTCTTCCAAGCCAAGTGCTAAGGATGGATGTTGATGCGTTCCCGACGTGGTTCCCCAAGGCTTGGTATTCCAACTTGGGAAGGGTGATCTTGCATGTTACTGTTCCTTGGCCTCCTGGTAACTTGTTCAGGAGAGAGGTTTCATGACAAGAGCCCTTGGGACATCAACTGGGTTATGGGACCCGTGGCATCCGTTAGACTTAGGCTGGGAGACAACACTGTTGTTGTTTTCCTCCTTTCAGTGTGCCATAGAGTAGAACCCTACTGAGCTTATCGCTCACTCCTACCCGGGCTGCGTTTGCAGGTGCAGCTGGCAGCTCTTCGCCAGTGGAGCCGGCAGGATCGGCCTTGGGCGGCGCGAGTACATCCAGAGGCGCTTGAGGTTGCTGGAGGATGATCTGTTGTACATTTTGATATATATATGATGTTGTAGACATTTTGAGAACCTTTGGGATTTTTTTTGTATAAATCTGTCTCTTGGGAGCTTGTGTATTAAATCTAAACTGTACAACTTGATGATATACTATAATTGAATATGTTCGCCTCTGGAATGCAATTGTTTAATTTATCCGTCTTTTCCGCTTTGTATCGCGCCGATTTGAAGATGAATAGTGATAGGAACCCTCACGCCCCGTCCTGGATGGGTTTTCTGGGTCGGGGTGTGACAACTTGGTATCAGAGCAGGCTGTAGGTCCCAGGGATAGGATTAGGCTTGCGATTAAAGTTTTGAGCGCGGTTTGGGATAGTTCTAGGAGTAGAGCATCCCTGTGTGCTTGACTGTGCTCATGTGTGTTATGCTTTTTGCTTTATTGATTGCTGCTGTGTTTTGTTTCTTACGGGTGGACACTTGTCGTCTCTGTTGAACGTGCAGATGCCAGGGAGCAGGGTTAGCTGTCCAGTGTTGGGTCAGGGTACCGCCTGCGACCAGCGCGCTGCCCGACGGGCCTTAGGGGCCAACACAGCCGTGCCCCGTGTACCTGCACGAGAGCCAGAGCCGAGGATTGAGGTCGTGGTGGAGGAGGATGTTTCGTTCATTGCCGAGGAGGTCTCTCCTCCACTCGACCAGCGTGCTGTTGCGACAGCAGTGGTCGACTTCCAGAGGCTGAACCCTCCTAGGTTCAGCGGTACTGGAGGCGACCCAGCGATGGCGGACGACTGCCTGGAGGGAGTCAGTCGCGTCCTTGACACTCTGTTCGTCCAGGATGACCGAGTTAGGGTCAGACTTGCCGCGTTCCAGCTCGACGGGGACGCTTTGGACTGGTGGCGCTCTTTCCAGGCCGCCAGGGACGGGAGTGACCCATCGTGGGCCGTGTTTCGTTCGTCGTTTCTTGGCGCGTACTTTCCCCGGAGTGCGCGCTCGGCCCTTGTCCGTGAGTACCAGACCCTTTCTCAGGGTACTCAGTCGGTAGTGCAGTACGCGGCTAGGTTCACGAGACTTGCCAGATTTGCCGGGGCGGTGTCGGCGGATCCTCTTGCCAGAGCTGAGCAGTTTCAGTGGGGGCTTAGGCCCGAGCTCAGGCATCTGATCGCGGCTCAGCGCGCTAGCACGTACGCAGAGGTGCTGGACTGTGCCTTGGCAGTTGAGGCTCAGTTGCAGGAGCCGGGGCCCAGGGCAGTCCAGCCTGCATCGTCTGCGAGCACCAGTGGCGGAGTGCAGCCACAGAGAGCAGTTCAGGGCAGAGGAGGTTCGTGGAGACAGCGGAGGTACCCACGACGCCAGCAGCCGTACCAGCGTTACCCACCCCAGCACCAGCAGCAGCCCAGGCAGGGAGGCCAGCCACTTCTTCTGGCTGGGCCTCAGGGGCAGACGTCCGGAGGAGGCCAGAGCCAGCAGCTAGCGCTTGGTCCTCCTGTGTGCTTCGAGTGCCGGTAGACGGGGCACTTTCGCAGAGACTGTCCGACGTTGAGGGCACAGTTCGCTCGTGGCGGAGCAGGCGGAGGTTGGCGGACACCAGGCGCCGGGAGAGGCAGAGGTCGCGGCGGAGGTCGAGGCGGATCCAGAGGGGGAGTGTACGCACTTCCAGACCGCGAGTATCCAGACTTTGTTCAGCCACCCTTTCAGCCTTACCAATACCAGCCACCCCAGCAGACTCTAGCACTTCCACCAGCTCCAGTTGACCCCCCTGTTCTCAGAGGTACCTTCCAGCTTTTCAGTTCATTTGTAGATGTTATGTGTCTCATTCCTTTGTAGCTAGCGACTGTGTGGCATCGCTAGGGCTAGAGACTGAGCCACTTGGAGTCCCACTACACTTAGACACACCCGTCGGCGGAGGAGCTTGTGTTGAGCTGATCTGCCGTTCTTGCGAGTTGGAGGTTGGGGGCCTCCGTGTCTTTCTAGACCTTCGGGTGCTAGACATGGTCGGGTTTGACGTGATTCTCGGTATGGATTGGCTGACTTCATACCGAGCCGTCATCGACTGTGGCAGTCGTAGGGTGACTGCTTGGACACCTGACGGCTCTCGTTTCGTTCTGTTGGGAGATCGCCAGTCATCCGATTCCCTCTTGTGTGCTTGTCTTCCCAGGCGCGAGGGCCAGCTGTCAGCTTTACTGGCGCGCCTTTCCTTGTTCGCGGCAGAGGGCAGTCGAGAGGGCAGTTTGCCTGCAGTAGTTTGGGAGTTTGCCGACGTCTTCCCCGACGAGCTACCGGGCCTTCCTCCTTCCAGAGCAGTAGACTTTCAGATAGATCTTGTACCGGGTACCGGGCCGATCTCTCTGCCAGCTTTCAGGATGGCACCAGCAGAGCAGAGGGAGATGAGGGTCCAGCTGGACAGGTTGATCGGCAGAGGTTTCATCCGTCCCAGCACGTCACCTTGGGCAGCTCCTGTCTTGTTCGCAAAGAAGAAGAACGGTACGCTTCGTCTTTGCATTGATTACAGGAAGTTGAACAGGGTGACGGTGAAGAACAAGTATCCGATGCCGAGGATCGATGACTTGTTCGACCAGCTCCGAGGCTCTTCGGTCTTTTCGAAGATCGATCTCCGTACCGGCTATCACCAGTTGCGGATTCGGGATTGCGACATCCCGAAGACGGCTTTTCGTACGAGGTACGGGTTGTACGAGTTCACGGTGATGCCGTTCGGCTTGACGAACGCACCGGCGGCGTTCATGGATCTGATGCAGAGGGTCTTCCGACCGTACTTAGATCAGTTCGTGGTGGTTTTCGTCGACGACATCCTAGTCTACTCACGTACCGCGGAGGAGCACGGGCAGCATATGAGGACAGTGTTGCAGTTGTTGAGGGGGCATAGGCTATATATGCCAAAGCCTCCAAATGTGAGTTCTGGCTTCCTGAGGTGCAGTTTCTGGGGCACGTGGTGTCAGCGGCAAGTATTTCAGTTGATCCAGCCAAGATCGAGGCAGTGCTCTAGTGGCAGAGACCGGCGACAGTGTTCGAGGTCCGCAGCTTCCTCGGCTTGGCGGGTTACTACCGGATGTTCGTGCGGGACTTCTCCAGGGTTGCAGGGCCGCTGACCAGGTTGACACAGAAGGCGGTCCCATTTGTTTGGGACGAGGCTTGTGAGTAGGCTTTCACCCAGTTGAGGACCAGACTGACGAGTGCACCGATCCTTATAGTTCCAGAGCGAGGAGTCGGCTACAGTGTCTACTGCGACGCCAGTGGGGAGGGTCTAGGCTGTGTGCTTATGCAGGAGGGCCATGTGGTGGCCTACGGTTCCAGGCAGCTGAAGACCCATGAGATGAACTATCTAGTCCACGATCTCGAGCTTGCAGCGGTTGTCTTCGCTCTGAAGACGTGGCGGCACTACCTCTACGGTGAGCGGTTCTCGGTGCACTCTGATCATAAGAGTTTGAGGCACGTGTTTACCCAGCGTGACCTCAACCTCAGGCAGCGGCGGTGGATGGAGCTTCTAGAGGACTACGACTTCGAGTTGCATTACCACCCTGGTAAGGCAAACGTCGTAGCAGACGCTCTCAGCAGGCAGACCAGAGACAGTCGGGTGACCTTGGCAGCAGTGTCAACTCGGCAGTGGCAGATGCTGCAGACAGTTAGTCAGTTTGGGCTTGACTTCGAGGACCGGGCGACAGGTGGTTTCCTGTATGCTGTTCGCAGCATTCCAGTTCTTTTGGCCAGGGTGATCGAGGCACAGGCTGGAGACCCAGAGCTCGTGGAGACCCGTGCGGCGGTCGGCACCGAGCACGCGGGTGAGGGCTGGACAGTGTCGGCAGACAGCGGTCTACTCTTCAGAGGCAGAGTTGCTGTTCCAGCAGACCCGGCATTACGAGAGGAGATCCTTCACGAGTTCCACCACTCCTGCTTTGCCGTTCACCCCGGGAGCACCAAGATGTACCACGACCTTCGCCGGCAGTTCTGGTGGTGCGGGATGAAGAGGTCAGTAGCTGAGTTCGTTTCCAGATGCCTCACCTGTCAGAGGGTGAAGGCAGAGCACAGGCGGACCCCAGGTTTGTTGCAGCCACTTCCCGTGCCAGAGTGGAAGTGGGAACATATAGCTATGAACTTCGTCACCAGGCTACCCAGGTCACCGAGGGGGAATGATGCGATTTGGGTCATCGTCGATCGGCTGACCAAATCGGCTCATTTCCTCCCCATGAGGACAACAGATCCAGTTGCCAGACTGAGCCAGAGGTACATTGACGAGGTAGTACGACTACACGGCATCCCAGTGTCGATAGTGTCAGACAGAGATCCCAGGTTTACCGACAGGTTCTGGAGCAGCTTCCAGGACTCCTTGGGGGCAGCACTGACATTCAGCACAGCTTTTCACCCTCAGACAAACGGGCAGTCAGAGCGGACTATCCAGATCTTGGAGGACATGCTCAGGGCATGTGTGCTAGACGCTGGAGGTACTTGGGAGCAGCACGTGACTTTGGTGGAGTTTGCCTACAACAAAAGTTTTCAGGCCAGTTTGGGTTTTGCACCCTTTGAGGCGTTGTACGGCAGACCGTGTCGCTCACCGGTGTGTTGGACTGAGGTTGGGGAGGCGTCCCTTACCGGTCCGGACATCATCAGACAGTCGTCAGAGAGGTTGGCTCAGATCAGGCAGAGGCTTCTGACTGCACAGAGCAGGCAGAAGAGCTACGCAGACCGCAGGCGACGACCCCTGGAGTTCTCAGTTGGCGACAGAGTGCTACTAAAGGTGTCCCCGCGCAGAGGGTCGATCAGGTTTGGTAGCAGGGGCAAGCTAGCTCCGAGGTTCACTGGCCCTTTTGAGATCGTCAGGCGCGTCGGAGCAGTCGCCTACCAGTTGGCTCTACCCCCGCACATGTCAGCAGTTCACCCCACCTTCCACGTGTCTATGCTGAGGAAGTATATTCCATATCCTTCTCACGTGATCAGACACGACGACCTCGAGGTTGAGGAGGATGCCACCTACATAGAGCAGCCAGTACAGATCATGGACAGACGGGATCAGGTGCTCAGAGGCAGATCGTTACCGTTGGTCATGGTTAGGTGGAGACATGGCAGTGCAGAGAGTCTGACTTGGGAGCGAGAGGATCGCATGCGTCGGGAGTTTCCCCGACTGTTCACCTCTTCAGGTAGTTCCTTGTTGTGGGCGTTGGCGCCCCTAGCTGTAGCCTTGTTTGTGCAGGTATGCTTAGTTGTTTCTCTTTTCCCCGGCTTCAACCTTGAATTTCGGGATGAAATTCTTTTTAAGGTGTTTAGGTTGTGAGGGCCCGTCTGTTGACATCAATTTTGGCTAGACCAAAAGGTCGCAGTAACCACTGTCTGTTTGAGCCAAAATAACATCAGATAAACTCAAGCCAGCTTAGAACATATTTGAAATGTCCGATAAATGCTTGTCCTAACTTCGATGGCATCCAGGGGCATTTGGGTAATTTCACCCGCCTAAGGGCGTATTGGGAATTTGGGCCAAAATACAGGCCTGGACTCCCCATTACATTCTACAACAACCTAAATAAGCCATATGGACGCAGGGATATTCTAGTAATTTTACTGAAACCTCTAGCCCCCAGGGGTATTTTGGGCAATTCACACCCTCAGGGTATAATTGTCTGAAAATTAACCATTCCACCCTCAAAATATTTTGGTCTGACATATATGACCACTGAGGATGATTTGGTAAAATCCCGGTAAATATTCAGAATTCAGATAAATATTCTGTACGGGAGAAAATATTCACAGATGATTTATCAAATCTGGACAAATATTTAAATAACAATGGACATGAGAAATATTCAAAATCGAGATTCGAACAGCACTTTCGAATTTCAAAAGATAAATCCGCCAAAACAAAAATCAGCAAATCTCCATGGGCTGCATGGTTGGTCGTCCTTATACACGTCCATACCATATATATATAAAATATATATATAAATCAGCCTCACTCGTCCATACCATATAAATAAATAAAAAAAAGAAATATATATAAACCAGCATCACCCGCCCATACCATATAAAAAATATATATAAATCAACATCCCTTTGATCTCGTTGTAGCTATCCTTATACGAAAGGATGAGCAATCTTAAGGGCAATCAGCAGCCTTTGATTAAGGGATCCATGATCCCATTCCTTACAAAGAGATAGGCCTCTCGTGCCTATAAATAGAGGAGTATGGCCTTGAGAATTGGCTGGTCGGAGTGGGTCGAAGCTGGGTTGAAGAGGCTGAAGGCTGGTCTTGGCTGAAGGCGTTGAAGCTTGGTCGAAGCTGGGTTGAAGACGCTAGAAGGCTGGTCTTGGCTGAAGGCGTTGAAGCTTGGTTTGAAGCTTGGTCGAAGCTGGGTGGAAGATCACGTCGAAGCTTGGCTGAAGAGGCTGAAGAGGTTCTGAACGGTCTGAAGGCTGGTGAAGAAAATGGGCTGAAGACTGTCAAGGAAGCTGAAGAAGAAGCCGGTTGAAGAAATTGAAGAAGAAGTGAAAGAAGAAACTGAGGGAGAGGCTTGAAGACGAAGAGGTTCTGGTGACGTTCCAAAGTTTTTTTTATTATTAGATAAGCCCAAGGGCTAGGTTACGTTCCAAAGTTGCGCATCACCGGACGACGTAGATCCAGCCCACACAGCCGGAACCCATTGAGACGCTCGCGTCTTTGGGTGGACGCTGTAGGAGGCTCGTTGATCTCGTGGCCTAAGCTTCACTCTCTTGCTCGTCGATCCTACGGCTTGGATCTCCAGCAAAGTGGATCTAGCTTGATTCCTCGCCAGCGACGGAGAAGGCTCTCTCTCTCCCGGCGGCTTTGAAGACAAGCTCCACTCCCCTGTTTTTGTTCTCTGTTCCAGCCGGTGCTTCTCCAGCTCCCTGGTGATCTCGCGGCGCAAGAACGTCAACCTATTCTGAAGAGGGACAGCCACCATCATCGTTCCGGCGACTGAAGCTCCAGCCGCTCGCCGCACCTCTTTGGTTCCAACCAGCGCTCCCCTGTTTTAGCCGGTTCTAAGCTTCTTTTCTCCAAGCCGGCTTCATCCAACCCAGCAGCTGCTCCTCCCATGACAAACGGAGGTCAGATCTTGTTGGACGACGTTCTCAAACGCTTGGACAGCAAAGCTCCCAAGCCCAACGGATTCGAAACCCCCGACGGCAAAGATGGCATGCATGACTTCGAAGGTGGCGGTTTAATATATCACGTCATTTATTTTCTTTGTTTCTTCTTTGTTATAAAAATGTTTATTTGGATCTAGAATCGGAGGTGTTCCCTACGGGGATGTAAATGATGGATCTGTCGACTTGGCGATCGACAGATCCAGGGGTGTGGTGCCTACAATTTCCTGATATGAATTTAAAATATGATTTGTTCGGAAATAAAATAGATATCTCGTCCCAACGAGATCGACGTTTTATCCACGAACAAAATCTGGCATGCCCAGTGGGACCACACCTTACCTCCCATCTCTAGATCCAAAAAAAAAAAAAAAAAAAAAAGAAAAGATAATGATGATGAAAAAACAAATCATCAAAAAAAAAATATATACATATATACTCTAACATCTTGACAAGTCTAACTTCTTAAATGAAGGATATGGCGCAGGCAACTTTGGAAGCGTTCGTCACGATTCGCTTTGGCGACCTCTCATTTGACATCCCGATTGGAAGCGATGGCCTTCCAATGTCGACGACGCCATCAAAAGTTTCCTTCATCACTCCAGGAGCAGCTACCTCCGATGCACAAGCAAAGACTATCGTGGGATCTCATGAGAAGATGGTGACTCGCCAAGACGGGTTCCGGGCTCATCAAAGGAAGCATAACGATGAAGTTCCCTCAGTTGGATCTGGCAAAAGCAAGATGGTCGCAAATGGATCTCGTGTTTACCCAGGAGCAATTGAAGACGTCAAACCAAAGATGTCGGCGCCGTCAAATGGTTAGGGCCACCAAATGAAGTTGAAGACTCCCCAAAATCACCCAGGTGTCGGGGGCTCCTCAGCCGGATCTCTCACCCGTCAAGCCGAGAATGCCAAAGTTCCAACTAGCAAGCCGCTCACACTGGCAGCCATACAATCAAAGACGTTTGTTCCGCAGAGGCAGCCGGGGGCAGTCATTCGCGTCGAACCTGTTTCGACCAATGACGACGGCTTTACCCTCGTTACTTCCAAGAGAAGACCCAGGGTGGCCAAGGAAGCTTCTGTAATCTAGACGATCTCCGCACCACGTGCCGAAGGTCTGAAGGGCAAAATGATCTATCCATATGTTGCGAAGACGCAGGTAGCCCCTAAGGTTGACTACGAAGCCCATTACGAGGTGTACCCCGACAAACCCTGGATTGGCCTCCACGCAACAGGGAATGATGAAGCATCGATCCACGTTCGGTACTGCTATGTTCAATTACTCCGAGCAGAGTATGAACGCCAACGGAGGAATGCGGAGCCCAAACACCCGACTCCGACTCGTCAGAATTACGTCGAGGATATGCGGGTAGCTTACACATACTACATCACCCAGGAGTTGCAGAGTCTTCAAGGTGAAGCGAGCTCTGATATAGGCGACGCCAACACCCTTCATTTCAATGACGACAGTCTCCAGCCTGAAGAAAGCTTCGATCAACCACGGTTCTCCCATGTCCTTGACAAGGCAGAGAAGCCCGTAGGAAAGCGGAAGAATACGAAGTCAAAGGTGGCTGCGCATCGTCCTCCGTTCCATGCCGGCGGTTCAAGCCATCCTTACTATGGGGTATCACTCAAGACCACCTCATCCGAGGTTTCATCAGAGATAAGTCAAAACACAGAGGGGGTCCTTCAAGAGAACGAATTTGATATCGTTGCAGCAATGCCCGTTGGAATTCAAGATGACGAGATGTCCACTTCCTCCAATACGTCTTCAAGTGTTCCGCCAAAAAGACGAAGGAAGAAGACCGCCGTCGAAGAACCTCAAAAATGCGTCATCGTCAACTTGCCAAACCGTCCATGGACTAGAAGTGTCACCCGCTCCCTTGGCAGTAAAGACGTGGCTTCCGAGGCATCATATGAACACCAATTTCCTACTCTCCCTGAATCCCCGGTGAACGAGTCGCCCACAAGCAGATCCCCTTCACCTGAGCGCTACCAAGTCTTTGCTACCACGGTCGAAGAAGAGTTGGAGCAATTGAGGAACGCGCTACAACTTAAGGATGCCGAGATAGCCAGCCTCAGGGCTCAAGTGCCTCCTGAAAATAATTCACATGCTGAAAATAATTCTCATGCGAATGTATCGCCCAATATGGTACCTCTTGACACTGTACAAAAATTAGTCGCCGAGAGCGTGAGGGCCTTCCACATGCAAAATCAGTATGCCATGAGGCCGGGATACATGAAGCCATACCCTGCCGATATAGACTTGGTCCCATACCCATCAAACTATCGGCAGCCTCAATTCGCCAAGTTTAGCGGGAGTGGATCTCCGCATGAGCACATTGCTCATTTCCTAGCGGCCTGCCAAGACACGGCTCATAACGGTGCTTTGTTACTACGTCAGTTCGTCCAAACCCTCTCTGGGCCGGCGTTTACTTGGTACAGCAAGCTGCCTCCGGGATCCATCGCCTCATAGGAACAAATGCAGGAGGCATTTCTTCAAAGGTTCTATAGTACCCAAAGAAGCGTGGGGATTACGGAGCTCACCCAAACTGAGCAGAGTCCACACGAGAAAGCTGCAGATTTCATCAACAGATGGAGGAACTTAAGCATCCACTGCCCGCAGCCCATCACAGAAGCAGAAGCTGTACGGATGTGTATGAACAACCTGCGTCCGGAGATGGCACTATACTTGCAAGGCGTTCGTCCGCTCTCCTTCGAGGAATTGGCCTCTAACGCCACGGACATCGAAAACTACCTGCACCATATAGCTAGAAAAACTCATACAACAGATGGAGTCTTAGATCGTGCCAAGAGGGATAAAGCTCCACCAAAGGGGAAGGCAGTGCTGCAAACCTCCACAACGCATGCGCCTAAACCAAAGGAGACTTATGTTCCCAGGGAACAATTCCGGTCCAGGGATAGCTCGTCGGAACCGACACAACGGCGAATAAAGACTCTTAAAGAGAGGATAGAAAAGGAGTACTCCTTTCCCCGGGAAGAGGTCTCTGACATCTTCAAGGGCTTGCTGGATATCGGACTTCTAGAGCTCCCGGAACCACGACGGCCCGAAGAAGCAAATAAGGTGGACGAGCCCAAGTACTGCCATTACCATAGGATACTGGGTCACACCCTTCAAGATTGCTTCGTCCTCAAGGACAAGATCCAGAAGCTGATCGACGAAGGAGTCATGGACGCCGGGCTCCTGAAGAAGCTTCAAAAAGAGAAGAGGACAGAGTCGACGCACATGATCACAACTGTGGCCGGATCTGGATCCTTACATGAAGAGTACACACCCTCGACATTTGCTCATAGGGAAATGGAGTGCATCCCTCAAACACTTCCTCCCAGCGACGTTGAGAATAGATATATGTCTATTTCTCCCCCGGAGAAATGCGTGGCTCCTGTCCAGGTGTCCGTCGAGGGAAGCTCGGGGTCTACCTTGGGAAAATTGTACCCCCTGACTCGGATGATGAAGAGTTCTGGTCCGACATGGAACCGAGTTATGATCGCTTCGGGAAGGCCTACTTCAGCAAGAGACAGAAGAAGAAACAAGCCTTCAACCAAAGGATTAAGGCCGCCAGATATAATCCTCCAAGACCTCCGCTTCCCCGAGATTGGCAACCAAGGCCGAAGCGGCACAGATCTCCGAAGTACAAGATCTTGACAAAGGTGATGAATCGTGAAGAGATAGAAGGGTTCATTCATCAAGTCTCCACGGATTTCCGAGCTACGAAGCCACATGTGTCGCAAAGCAATATCCCTTGGGACACCGAAGATTACTCTTGCTTCACCATAGGAGTTTTGGAAGATGATGATGAGTCCCTCTGCTTCCCAGAAGAAGAGAAGGCCAAGGTCCACGAGGTCGTCACCCGCTCCGGGCTCCGACTTCCAGATTCCCAACCTCCTCGTCCAAGAGGAAGAGACCAAGAACCGCAACAAGCAATGCATGATGTAAACTCGAATGAGTCTGTCAAGTACAATGTTGTTTCTCATTTAAAGAAAATACCTGCATTGCTTAGCGTGTACGATGCCTTGTGTCTCTCGCATGATTTTCGTAGGTCACTTATAACTGCATTATCTTTTCCTGACGACTACCGGGCAGAAGTCCCCCAAACTAATGCCCATGTAGTCGAAAGCTTAAACATAAATTTTTCTGATGACGACCTATTACTCGGGGCAAAACCTCATAATAGGCCGTTATTAATGACCGGTGATATCGATAACGTTCCTACGTCACGAGTAATGTTAGACTGCGGGTCGGCAATTAATCTTCTGCCACTCAAAACACTTCAATACTTAGGATATGATATCGATGACTTGACGTCAAGTAACATAATAGTCCAAGGCTTCAACCAAGCCGGACAACATGTGTTAGGTTCTATAAATCTAGCACTAAAATTTCAAGACATGGCTACGAGTGTCGTTTTCCATGTTATCGACGCTCGAACCTCTTATAATGCACTGTTAGGGAGGCCTTGGCTCCATGAATACAAGGTGGTTCCTTCAACACTCCATCAGTGTTTCAAGTATCAGACTCCTGAAGGCGACGTCAAGAGGGTGTTCGCCGACATGAAGCCATTCACGCCAGGGGAAGCATTCTTCGCCGACGCCAAGTTCTATCTAGAACCGCCGTTAAAACTGAAGAAATGTGACCCCACACCTACTGCGGATATGGGCTTCACGGAAAGGTTCACCATGGAAGTTCAACAAGGGAAGAAACCTCCACAAGGGAAGAAGACATATCGCTATGTTCCAAGCAGTCAAAGGAAGCCCGGAGATCCAATATTCACAGTTATTGAAGAGAAGCTTTCTAAATCCTTTCTTCAATATTTCCCGGTGCCTCTCCCAAGACTTCCTGCCTTCCTACGTCAAGCCGCCCCCGAACAAAGGGAAAGCCCAGATGAGTGAAGAAATAGGCGACGATGAAGGGAACATGAAGTACGGACAACCGGTCAAGTTCATACAGGCTTCCCCGATCACGGCGGATACACAAGTGACAAATACAAGGTTGCCCTGTTCTATGATCAAAAGTCACTGCATATGATGGATCACATGGGATATGACATCAATTCCGGAGAAGGTTTGTGTGAGGGCCCGTCCCTCATACCTGACTTGACCGCGTGGGTCGAGAGCCGATTTCCTGTTGGTTTGATTCCGCGTCGGGCACGATCGGGCGATCGTGTGGCGGTTTTGGACCCCGGGGGCATTTTGGTAAATATGCCCTCTGGTGGTCGGTTTCACACCCGCGTTCCACACACTGACTTTGATTGATGTATGTGTTTGATTAGAATCCCTAGGGTGCGTCCGATCGGAGGATCGGAGCTCGATCGGGGAAGATCGATTTGGACGGCCGAGATAGATTGGGATTTTCTATAAAGCCAAGTCCCTTTCTCTCTTTCTCTCTCTCTCTTCCTTCACCTGTCGTTTTCTCCTTCTCTCTCTCTCTCCTTCGGCTGGACTAGGGTTTGGAGGATTGGGCTTCGGATCGCGGATCTTGTCGGCTTGACCAACGGGACGCGTGGAGGAGCTACCCTACTTGTGCAAGTAGGTTTTATGAGCTTTCGCTGTAGGTGCATGTGTTAGAATGCTGTGTGGATCAATGCATGTGTAGAGTAACTCTTTTCCTGTATTCCTACGTTGAGATTTCAGTATTTGAACGGTTAGTTTCCGTATTATCGCCGTTTTGTCGATTTTCGTCCATTTGGACCTAGATAGGGGATTTAACCGTCAAAACCTGGTTTTCTTCACTCCACTAGTTTCCCCTTGGCTAAATACACTTGCTTGCAAAATCTCATTTAATTCCAACATGATTTGATACTTGAAATCCAAAGAAATGGATTTTCAGCACTGTTCTGATGAACTGTGCCAAGAGCTCGACGGTCGATCGATGCATCGACCGTCACATGTTGTTGTACGCCTTCTGGGCCTGGCGGTCGACTGTCGGATCGACCGTCGCATCGACCGTCAGGCTCTGTCGGGATTTTAGCTTCCCACGGTCGATGGGTCGATCGACCGTGGGTCCTCTCTCTTTTTCATCCCGCCTCACGGTCGACCGTCGGATCGACCGTCGCATCGTCCGTGAGGCTCTGTCCCGTTTTGGGCTCTCGACGGTCGATGGGCCGATCGACCGTCGCCCATGGAGTTTCTTCGTTTTGGCCTCACGGTCGATCGGTGGATCGACCGTGACATCGTCCGTGGTCTCACGGTCGATCCCCGCATCGTCTGTGACCACTGGGACTTGGTTTTCTGGTTTTCCTTGGTGGATTTGATTTGGGATTGGTATCTAAACATATTGGGAAGCATGTAGGGGGATTTGATGAGGTTTTCAAAGGACTTTCATCGGGTTTGAGAATCGATTCGAATAACTCTCTTTTTGGGTAGATCTAAGGTTTCACTTGCATTTAATACATGTTTGTGGTAGTTAAATGCTTAATTGGAGTACTTAACCATTAGTGATACGAGGTCGAATCGAGCCATTCCAAGAAGGGACCCACGTCCTTGCTTGGATGGGCCCACACAAAGGAGTTGGCTGCACCCAAGTCCCTTTGGGCGTTCTAAGCTCAGCCGGCCAAAGGAATCCTATTCCTAGCTGGTTTGCTTACTCAGTTGATTTCCTAGTTAGTAGTTATCTTGATTGAGTCAGTTTCCTAGTTTGAGTTCAGTTTATGATTTGCTTTATTAGTTCCTATTAAGAGTCCTAGTAATTAGGAAGTTTGAGTTATGATTGAGTCTTAGTAGGAAAGTATGGTTACTTGCTGATTAAAGCAAGGTAGTTCTCTAGTTGTAGTAGAACTCTCTTGAGGCCTCTATAAAAGGACCTCCATAGCTTGTAATTATGCATGGACGAATTTATGAGAGTAATTATTTAGTAGAGATAAATCTTAGGAGTAGAAGTAATATAGGAGTAGCTGTAACCCTAGTTTCCACAGAAATCCACCAGCCACCTTCATCTCTCTCCTGCTGGATTCTTTCTCCACCAGCCGGCCACCATCCATTGCCGTCCACCGCTGCCATCTACAGTGCACGTCCCCATCACCGGCGTCCCCTTGGCTGCCGTGCTTCCCTCTCCCACGTTCTCCAAGGCTTGGATCTCCAAGAGAAGCCAGCCAACCCTAGAGGAGCTGCAAGGTATCATCCATCTCCTCCTCTAGTCTTTGCCTTCCTCGTCGAATACCTAGGGTCCTTCTCCTAAAACCCTAAAGGTATCTCTCGACCTAGCCATAGATTTTGGCTAAAGAGGATCTGAGATAAAGCAAGAGACCCGGTACGAAAGCCCTTGAGAAGGTGCATCGTATTAATTAGTTAGCTATGAGTGCTAGCTAATGAGAAACTGTGGAACCTTAGCCTCTTGCCGGCGAGTGCCGAGGGCTATTGTATATCTGTTGAACCTTTAACTGTTGATGTGGCATGTAGAGACATATAGGATAGATGTTTGCCTAGGATCATGCATTGTATGCATCAGAGGCATTTGAAGTTAGGCGGGCGATGTTTTTAGGTCGCCGATCCGAGGCTCTCGGGTAGCTCGGATCTAGCCTTAGGACCGTGAGTGGGTAGTCAGGAGTAGGATGTGATTGTTGATCAAGTTTCATGTCTTTGAGGATTCACATTAGTTAACTCTGATCAGTGTTTGAGGTTTAGAGGTCGTGTTGTCTTCCAAAGCCAAGTGCTAAGGATGGATGTTGATGAGTTCCCGACGTGGTTCCCCAAGGCTTGGTATTCCAGCTTGGGAAGGGTGATCTTGCATGTTACTGTTCCTTGGCCTCCTGGTAACTTGTTCAGGAGAGAGGTTTCATGACAAGAGCCCTTGGGACATCAACTGGGTTATGGGACCCGTGGCATCCGTTAGACTTAGGCTGGGAGACAACACTGTTGGTGTTTTCCTCCTTTCAGTGTGCCGTAGAGTAGAACCCTACTGGGCTTTTTTGCTCATTCCTACCCGGGCTGCGTTTGCAGGTGCAGGCGGCAGTTCTTCCTCGGTGGAGCCAGCAGGTTCGGCTTTCGGCGGCGCGAGTACATCCAGGGGCGCTTGAGGTTGCTTGGAGGACTACCCGTCATACTTTTTGATATATGTTCATATGTTGTAACAATTTTGGAGAACCTTTGGGATCATTATATAAATCTGTATATCGGAGTTCAGACTTTGTTCAAACTTGATGATATATCTTATAATCTAATCTGTTCGCCTCTGGAATACATTTGTGTAATTTGATTATCTTTTCCGCTTTGTATCGCGCCGGTTGATGATGAATAGTGTTAGGACCCTCACGCCCCGCCCTGGATGGGTTTTCTGGGTCGGGGTGTGACAGTTTGTGCGAAGGTCGAGGCAAGAAACAACCCTTTGAAGATCTCCTGACGAAACCGCAAAAAGAGGCCATTCGTTACGGCGAAGACTTGACCTTTGGCAGAACAGGGCTTGGATATGAGTTTCAAGTATGCGCCACTTCCATAGATGTCGTCGATCTCCAAGGAGCGCCGCCACAGCTCGAAGACGGTGGTCAAGCAACTGTAGACGACTTAGAAGAAATCAATCTGGGGGCAGAAGATGATCCTCGTCCAACATTCATCAGCTCTCATATGACGCCGGACGAGAAGAATCAATTCATTCTCTTTCTTCGGCAAAATCGAGACGTGTTCGCTTGGAGCTACAAAGAGATGCCAGGTTTGGATGTCATTGTAGCTGTCCATCGTCTCGCCACAGAAGAAGATGTTCGCCCCATCAAGCAGTCTCAGAGACGCTTTCAACCCGAGTTGATCTCAAAAATCATCACTGAGGTCGACAAACTTATCAACGCAGGTTTCATCCGGGAGGTGCAGTATCCCAAGTGGCTCGCAAACATCGTTCCCGTGAAGAAGAAGAATGTGGTCAACTGAGAATCTGCATAGATTTCAGGGATCTAAATAAAGCCTGCCCAAAAGATGACTTTCCGCTACCCATTACGGAACTCATGGTCGACGCTGCCACTGGTCATGAGATTTTGTCTTTTATGGACGGATACTCGGGGTACAACCAAATAAAAATGGCTCCCGAAGACGAAGAACTTACCGCTTTTCGCACACCGAAGGGTATATTCTGTTATACGGTGATGCCGTTTGGGTTGAAGAACGCAGGGGCCACCTATCAAAGAGCCATGACAGTCATCTTCAACGACCTCCTTCATGACATCGTGGAGTGCTATGTCGATGATTTAGTGGTGAAGTGATACGAGTCGATCCGACTCGACCAACTGGACCCGAACCCAGAAGAGGAACCAAACTGGTTCAGCCTCTTTCCTAGTTTGACTTGGACTTCGCTAGTTCAAACTAGAGTATTTAATTAGTATTTATCATTAGTCTTTTATTGAGTCCTAGTTGATTGTTAGGAATTAATTAAGAGTCCTTTTAAGTTAGGAAGTTGAGTTGAGTCAGAAACATTATTACTTGCTAATTAAGCAAGGGAGTTTTTCTAGTGGATTAGGACTCTGTCAGGTCTCTATAAAAGGACCTTAGTAGTTTGTATTAGGTAATGATGATGAATGAAGAGTTATGAATTATTAGGAGTAGTTGATAAATTATCATAGGAGTAGAATATCATAGGAGTAGAAGTAAAGTAGATTCCACCAGATATTCTCCATAGATCCACCTTCTTCCTCGTCGGTCATCTTCTCCGCAGCCGGCACCGCCTCCACCAGTGTTTCTCTCTCTCCGTCACTTTCTCTCTCCTCCACGTCAGCGCCACGTCATCGTCACTGTTCATCTTCTTCCTCTCTCCCGTACCCCCGCTACCACCTAAACCCGCCATCGTCTTCCCCTACCTCCCACGACTCCGGTCATACCCTTCCCGTCCTGTTCGTCTTCTCCGGCGTCTTCCCCGGCAAACACCACCTCCAAGCTCCGCCGCCATCAACCCAGATCCACCTCGATCTCACCTGAAAACCTCCCAGATCCTTCCTAAGCACCCCACGACCCTTTCCCGACCATCTTCCCGACGTCCCAAGCCCCAGCCGAGCTCCCCGTCGTCCACGACGCCGGTGAACCCAAACCCCTACCGCCGTCTCCCCCAGATCTGGCCGGTCCTCCATCCATCTCCCAGATCTGAGCCGGTGGATCTCTTCCCCACCTCCAGGCGACCCTTCCTGGAAGTATCCCGACCGCCGCCGCCGCCCCTACGCCGGCGATCCACCTCCGGCGGCCCTCAGCCCTCGGATCAAGCTTAGCCTCTCCCTCAGCCACTGTTGGTTGACTTGGTCAACTGGATCCAGTCAACTTGATTGGTTCAGCCACTTAACCCAGTCCTAGCCGTTTCAGCCAAGCCACTTAGCCCAATCCGAGCCAGATTCAATTTCAAGAGCCAATCAACCAATCCAGACTTGACCCAGTCGAGTCCTACCCCAATCTGAGCCAGATCTGAACCAGATTCAATCCAGCTTCAGCCCATTGGACTCAAATCAAGTCCGATCAGGCCGATTCTGATCGATTGGAGCAGTAGAGACCCATTACGAGAGGATCACGAGTAGACCGCTCGTAACAACTTGGTATCAGAGCTCCATTCCACCGACTGTGCGGTTCAGAACCTACTGGAAACTTCGCCACCATGTACGGAGTACCCCAGGGAAGTTTGGAGCAGCAATTCAAGATTATGCAGGCCCAGTTGAAGCTATGTTCAACTTTGATGGAACGCCAAAGCAGAAACTTGGAGCGCACTAGCTTGAAGTGGGAGCATATCTCCAATAGGTGGTTAAGGGTAACTCAGACTCCGAGCCAGACCCCTACTCCAGCTGCAATCCAGATTACGGAATCTGACCCCGAGCCAACTCGGGTTATGACTCCGTCTACAACTTCGGCTGCAACTCCTATTACAACTCCGAGAGCAACTCCCATTGTAACTCCGAGTTTAACTCCGTCGGATCCGGGTGAACACCTTCTAGAACCTTCCCATGATTTTTCTAAAATTTTACCTAATTTTCCAGATATTTCCCGGGATTTTCTCTCTCCTCCCGGTTTGGCTAGAGCCGCGGCTCATCCCTTACCTTCCGCCCGGCTCGCTCTGGAGCCGACCACCCTTCGTCCCTGCTCATCATCTGCGCCGACAGCTCATCCCCAAGCCGCCATCCCAACGCCGCCGTCCGACGTCTTCCTGCCCATCCACCCATCTAGGAAGCATCGGCGTCCTTCCCCAAAGCCACCGTGGCCGACCAAGACCACGAAGAAAGCTTGGATCGCCGGGATTCAACTCCGGCGAACTCCCCTATTGCGGCATTCTTCAATCAGCCGTATTCCGAGGTTGATCCCAAGATCAGACCTCACGAGAAAGGTCCCAAAACCTTCCCGTACCTGTTGCCGACGAGCTCAAGCATCGTCGCGGCCTAGAACACCGGCGACGAACTCCACCGCGCCGCCACCTTCAGATCCGGCGTGTTCGAAGCCCTATCCAGCGATCAAACCGTACGGATGGCATCGCAAGGTTCCTGCGAAGCTTCCTGTGCCATTGCCACACTCCGGCGACCTGGTTTCGCCGTTGATCCAGCTCCGGCAGCTTCTCAGCCGTCCGATCAAGACTGCAACTTGATCCAGCCGTTTGATCAGCCTGATCTTCGATCCAGTGGTTCCGATCTTCGATCTGAACCTGATCCAAGAGTCCCCAGCAATCAGGACCATCCAAATCAACTCCAGGTGATCCAGATGCATCCTCAACCGTTGATCAAGCATTCAAAGGTTGATATGAGCCATGAAAGGAGCTACCCTCCTTATTCAGATGCCATATTCAATCTGATTAGATCTGATTATGATGGTAACACCGGTTTAACTCAACTGACTCAAGTCCAGATTGACACCGGTAGAGCTAACCAAGTCAGACAAGTTTGGACCAGAGTACGACTCAGCACAGCTAAAGATTCAACTTGGTTCAACCAATTCCAAGCCCAGACTAGTGCAGCAGAAGCATGGTCCAGCCATCTTCATTTCAGATTGGATCAAAGCCAGCTTGACCAAGATTCAAGCCAAGTCCCTGCACAGTTGATCAGACCATGGACATCAGATCCCATCCTATGGTCATGGGCAACACTACTGATGGGACATGATGAGGATGATCCAGGAGAGCCATTGAAGATCATATTCCTGGAGCTACCTGAGCCGTCAGATCGACCTCCAGATGCTCCTTCAACATTGCCCCTGCTACCACTGGACCCATCATGGGATAGACCTGGTTTCTTCCCCACCGAGTCCAGAGCTACATCAGCAAGTTGATTCGGTCCAACCACATAGAGCCATCCTACCTGACTTAACTCTAGCCTTGAGGACAAGGCCAATTTTGAAGGAAGGGGGGGTGATACGAGTCGATCCGACTCGACCAACTGGACCCGAACCCAGAAGAGGAACCAAACTGGTTCAGCCTCTTTCCTAGTTTGACTTGGACTTCGCTAGTTCAAACTAGAGTATTTAATTAGTATTTATCATTAGTCTTTTATTGAGTCCTAGTTGATTGTTAGGAATTAATTAAGAGTCCTTTTAAGTTAGGAAGTTGAGTTGAGTCAGAAACCTTATTACTTGCTAATTAAGCAAGGGGGTTTTTCTAGTGGATTAGGACTCTGTCAGGTCTCTATAAAAGGACCTTAGTAGTTTGTATTAGGTAATGATGATGAATGAAGAGTTATGAATTATTAGGAGTAGTTGATAAATTATCATAGGAGTAGAATATCATAGGAGTAGAAGTAAAGTAGATTCCACCAGATATTCTCCATAGATCCACCTTCTTCCTCGTCGGTCATCTTCTCCGCAGCCGGCACCGCCTCCACCAGTGTTTCTCTCTCTCCGTCACTTTCTCTCTCCTCCACGTCAGCGCCACGTCATCGTCACTGTTCATCTTCTTCCTCTCTCCCGTACCCTAGCTTCCGCCGGCATCCTTCCCGTTCTCTCTCCGGCCACCCCCGCTACCACCTAAACCCGCCATCGTCTTCCCCTACCTCCCACGACTCCGGTCATACCCTTCCCGTCCCGTTCGTCTTCTCCGGCGTCTTCCCCGGCAAACACCACCTCCAAGCTCCGCCGCCATCAACCCAGATCCACCTCGATCTCACCCGAAAACCTCCCAGATCCTTCCTAAGCACCCCACGACCCTTTCCCGACCATCTTCCCGACGTCCCAAGCCCCAGCCGAGCTCCCCGTCGTCCCCGACGCCGGTGAACCCAAACCCCTACCGCCGCCGGATCCAGCCGGTCCTCCATCCATCTCCCAGATCTGAGCCGGTGGATCTCTTCCCCACCTCCGGGCGACCCTTCCTGGAAGTATCCCGACCGCCGCCGCCCCTACGCCGGCGATCCACCTCCGGTGGCCCTCAGCCCTCGGATCAACCTTAGCCTCTCCCTCAGCCACTGTTGGTTGACTCGGTCAACTGGATCCAGTCAACTTGATTGGTTCAGCCACTTAACCCAGTCCTAGCCGTTTCAGCCAAGCCACTTAGCCCAATCCGAGCCAGATTCAATTTCAAGAGCCAATCAACCAATCCAGACTTGACCCAGTCGAGTCCTACCCCAATCTGAGCCAGATCTGAACCAGATTCAATCCAGCTTCAGCCCATTGGACTCAAATCAAGTCCGATCAGGCCGATTCTGATCGATTGGAGCAGTAGAGACCCATTACGAGAGGATCACGAGTAGACCGCTCGTAACATGAAGACGAAGCATAGGCAAGATCACTTCAAGCACCTCACCAAAGTTTTCGAAAGGCTAAGGCGGTACAACCTGAAGATGAATCCAATGAAATGCGCGTTCGGTGTCACGTCTGGCAAGCTTCTCGGGTTCGTGGTTCGCAAACAAGGAATCGAAGTCGACCCCGCTAAAGCTAAAGCAATCTTGTTGATGCCTCCGCCTCGCAACCTTCACGAGCTCAAGAGCCTACAAGGACGACTTGCCTACATACGAAGGTTCATCTCCAATTTGGCTGGCCGTTGCAAACCATTTTCTCATCTCATGAAGAAAGGAGCTCCGTTCGAATGGGATAAATCTTGCCAGAACGCTTTTCAAAGCATAAAAAAGTACCTCATCAACCCGCCGGTTCTAGCCTCCCCTGTCAAAGGAAAGCCCTTGATCCTGTATACGGCAGCTCTGCCCGGATCGCTGGGAGCTTTGCTTGCACAGGATGATGATGAAGGCAAGGAGAGAGCCCTATACTATCTTAGCCGAACCTTGGTTGGGGCCGAGCATAATTATTCAGAGATGGAGAAAGTATGCTTGTCATTAGTGTTCGCCGCTCAGAAGCTTCGTCATTATCTCTTGGAGCATCCCACACAGCTCGTCTCCAAAACTGATCCCTTGTGATATATTCTAAAAAAGTTAGTCCTTTCCGGACGACTCGCAAAATGGGCGATGTTATTATCTCAGTTCGACATAACATACGTCCCACAAAAGGATGTCAAAGGGCAAGCCCTGGCGGACTTTCTCGCCGCTCATCCGGTGCCAAGCAATGCAACTGTAGAAGATGATTTACCAGATGAAGAAGTATTCGTCACCGACATTCAACCTTCTTGGGAAATGTACTTTGACGGAGCATGCAGACATTCAGGAGCGGGGGCAGGAATAATTTTTGTCACTCCGACGCAAGCCTTGATCCCGTATTCCTTTGCACTAACTTCAGCGTCATCCAACAACATGGCAGAGTACGAAGCCCTCGTTATCGGATTAGAGATATCGCTGGAAATGGGGATGGACCCGCTCAATGCTTACGGAGACTCTCAACTCATCATAAATCAAATCCTCGGCACGTATGCAGTCAAGAAAGAAGAATTAATTCCTTATTTTATCAGGGCCAAGGGACTCATCGATTGCTTCAAGGAGCTGAAGATTCAACACGTCCGACGATCCCAAAACCAAAAGGCGGATGCTCTAGCCGGTCTAGCCGCAGCCATGGTCCTCTTACCTTCAGGAACGTTAGAAGTAAGGGTTGAGGAGAGGCGAGTCCTCACTCCCCTACTTGAAGAAGTTCCAAACATATATATTCCAACTCTCGTCAATGTCGTCTCCACATCAGAAATACAAACAGCTGACTGGAGAGACCCTTTCCTTGATTACCTCAGGTCAGGGATACTCCCTACAAATCCCCAAGAGAGGTTGAGGCTAAGAAGAAGGGTGACGAAATACACTTGTGTCAATGACGCATTATACCGGAGGTCGTACGACGGGCTCTTACTCCGATGCCTTTCTAATGACGAAGCGGCGTCAGCACTCCAAGAAATCCACTCGGGCATATGCGGAAGCACATCAGTCAGGTCCTAAATTGTATCACCAGCTAAAACATTTGGGATACTACTGGTCTTCTATGGTGCGCGACTCCATCGAGTATGTTAGAAAATGTCACGTCTGCCAAATTCACGCAGACTTCATACACCAGCCCCCGGAGCCACTTCATCCTACAAGCGTCTCCTGGCCTTTTGAAGCATGGGGGTTAGACATCGTGGGCCCCATCCAGCCATCTTCGTCGAGAGGTCACTCATATATCCTAGCAGCAACCGACTACTTCTCCAAATGGGCGGAAGCTGTTCCTTTAAAAAATACGAGGGGAGAGATGGTAGTACAGTTCATCAAGACGCACATTATCTACCGATTTGGGATCCCTGCAAAAATTATCTCAGATAACGGTACACCCTTCAAAAACAGAAATGTAGAGGGATTATGCGCCAAGTACAAAATTAAGCACCTTTTCTCATCGGCATATAACGCCGCATCCAACGGACAGGCAGAGGCATTTGACAAGGTCCTCTGCAAGCTCCTGAAGAAAGTAGTTCATAAAGACAAGAGGGAATGGCACGAGAAGCTGCTGGAGAATCTCTGGGCATACCGTACCACAATGAAGACTCCGACGGGGGCAACCCCTTACTCACTTGTCTTCGGGGGGGAAGCAGTCATTCCTCTCGAAATCCAGGTACCTTCCCTCAGAGTCGCTCTACATGAAGGCTTGACAGAAGACCAGGCTGCAAAGTTAAGGCTCGACGAGCTCGATAGCCTAGAAGAACGGCGCATGGAGGCCCAGCAAAATCTAGAAATGTACCAAGCCAGAGTTTCCCGAGCCTTCGACAAGAAAGTGAAGCGCCGCTCGTTCAAAGTCGGAGACCTGGTCCTCGCCGTGGTCCGACCCATGGTCGTCGCCAGAAGAACCCAAGGGAAATTTGATCTTAAATGGGAAGGGCCTTTCATAGTTCAAGAGGTCTATACCAATGGAGCTTATAAAATTATTTCCCCGGATGGTGAATATGCCCCACCTCCGGTGAATGGCAAGTTTCTCAAGCGATATTATTCCTAAACATGTACACTCCGAACTTCAAGAGCCTAAACTGATAGCCTGAATAAAGTACTCCGCACTTTGCGAGTTTCCCACCCATATATGAGTACTAGTGAATGCCCGTGCCTACGACACGGATATTTAAGGTTTCTTTTAAAAAATTTCGGCAAAATCTACCCTGTACCGAGAGTTAAATGAAACAATTTTACAACATTCTTCAAATACAAAAATTAAACCACATTATAAAAGGGGCAAACATTGTCCCCGGGGCAAAACTTGTCCCCACAAACCACACTAACTAAGTTATAACATAGCTAGAATTATGGTCTTGAGAAAGATAATTAAAAAGATGTGGATATGAGAAACTTAAACAGAAAAGCATCAACATGGCTTCTCTAACATCCACCTCGCACGTAACCACCATGGCTTCTCTAACCTTCTACCGATAATACGTCTGAGAGTGTATGTCTCGATCTTGATGGAGAATCGCGTCCGTGGCACCCAAAATACAACCTGCAACAGAATCATGAGATCATAAACCATTAAAAAATATTGGCAATATAAATATGATATGTACAATACATACATTGTTCGAGGTCCAACTAAGCAGGGTCATTCTGCTATTATACAACATGTTTTGAGCATGTGTGTCTCAATCCTGCGGCAGAAAAGAATATCAAATAATTCTTACAATCAACAAAGACGTCTTGAAAAAATATATTCTTGGACGTATTTGGTTCAGTGTTGTAAGTGAGAAAGCTAATATGCTTTACTTTACCCCATTTGCAGCAGGTGGTGCCGGGCGTCTTGATTGTGCCTGAAAACATGGTAGTAACATGCTTTACTTTTCTGACAGTATTATTATTATCAAATATTATATAAGTATTTTTTTCCACTCACTAAAGGTGGTTGCATGGCATGTAGGTCATGCTCAGAGCGAATCTCAACACGAACTCCGCTATCGCGTAACATTTCAACAGTTCGTCGGACATTATTATCTTCCTAAGCACTCAAAAAGTTTATTTATAAAATATGTAAACATGAACCTTAGAGTAACTCACCGTTCCGAAAATGACGACATGATCCATACTGTCTAGAATGAGCTTTGGAATAGTGTATTAGTGAGGGCAGAATCAAATCAAAGCTTGGCAAATAAAGCGAGGGAAATGCACAATAATCTGCCAAAACAAAATTAAAAAATTAGTACAATATTTGACATCATGATATATATTATTTCTAAAAATTAAATCACGTGGTAGGTAATTAGCTCATTATGATTATTCCAATTTTATGAAGTAGCATTACAACAAAACCTCAGTATAAACTATATTTGAAGTGGAACTTGATCGATCTTTCGAAAGTAGGACACTTATGCGATCAGCAGATGTGCACCTAGATAGCGCCACATATAATTGCCCATGACTAAAGACCGGTGTGCGCAAATCAATCCCAACAAATTTCACCGATTGACCTTGAGAGATTTATTTATTGTCATGGCATATGCCAATCGAATCGGAAATTGACGTCTTGTCATCTGAAAAGGCAAACATTCTGAACTTGATGGAGTCAATGATATCCTTGGAATGAATACTAAATTTCCAGATTTATCTCCATTTAAAATCAGAGCCTCAATTATACGCGAAGCACATCTCACAACCATCAATTGTGTGCCATTACAAAGTCCATCCTTCGGCGCTATATTCCTCAACAATATTATTGGACAACCCACTTTCAACTCTAACTTAAACGGCGGTAATCCAACAGGATTCAATGAGTTTAAATACTCATTTGGATACCGATTAGTTATAGTAGAATCAAGTTCATCTTGTGAAATTTTGTTAGCCGCCAAAAAAGTAATTGTCTCTCCAGGAAAAGCATTTAACGCATCTGAATTGATAGAAATCACGTCATCATTACGTGCAGAAAGAATTGTCCGCTCAGTCAAGAAAGTTGGAGTCACTGTACCCACAACATCGAGCTTTGGATAAATAGTAAAAAGCAGCTCATGCAAATTTTGACACCTACGTATTGTTGATGGAAGCTCTACAGAATCTTCTGGGTTTATCCCAATCTACGAATTAAGAATAAACAACCCCAAATTAATGAAATAATAATATTCAAGCAACATGACCTTAAGAAAAACGATAAAAAGCATATTACCTCTATCAAGAACATTAGAAAATTTATGTTTTCAATGGCGGAATTATTCAAGCGCATGTTATGGCGCAAAGTCAGCACATGTACATGACTCCATAGCACAGATTTTCTCAATGATGCACCCACAATTTGCTCGCGCACTCCTTTCGGTATAACAGGTAAAATTTGTCGAAAGTCTCCACCGAGAACAACAGTGATACCACCAAATGGCTTTACACTATCACAAATATCCTGAAGAGTGCGATCAACCGCTTCAACACAATGTCTATGTTGCATGGGTACTTCATCCCATATTATTAATTTTGTTTTCCTGAACAATTCTGCTTGCAATGATTGTTTGCTGAAGGCACAGACTGAATTCTCCAACACATCTAATGGAATACAAAATGTTGAATGTGCGGTTCGACCTCCCACCAATAACAACGATGCAATACCAGATGAAGCCACAGTAACAACAATATGTCCAAGACTGCGGCATTTCGCAGCAATTGTATTATACAAAAAAGTCTTTCCAGTTCCAGCCCCCCCATTCAGAAAGAACGTTCTCCCTTCGTTTTCAAAAACTGAACACGTGATTGCAGTATAAGCAACGCATTGTGCTTCATTAAGTCGACCAACATTAATTTCAGCATCTACTTGTTGTGCATCACTCTGGAGCTGTTGATGTTCCAATATCAATCTGTTATCAACTACTACACTCGAATTCCCAATGGGTATTGGTATGGGCGGGAAATCCGTCAAACTCTTGCCCGATTCCTGAAGCAGCTGATTCAACAAATACAATCCATAATCTTTTATCTGAAACTCAGTTGGATTGGAAATGACAAACAATATACGAATCTTGTGTGCAAGATCATCACACATGTGTTCTGAGAATTGATTCCATAACGCATATGGTTCAACTGGAGAGCACTGAATCAGAATAATACTAAATAATCTTCGCAACTGATGTCCAGTGTTCATAATTGAAGCCTCTTCAAGACACTGTATCCATTCACCGTCATCTTCCAGAAGCCCCCTCGCAACACATGCAGCTTTATATGTATTACACATAACATTGTTAACTGTACGCAAGCATTCAAATGACCGTGGACCTTTGACAACAGTTAGGAGCAACCGCAGATAAAATCTCTCGCCAGAATTAGGGCTAGCAAAATACATTCTACCAATTGCAAATCCTTGTTGTCGCGGAGTCCACAGCTTTTGAGACTTCTTCCAAACAAAATGTTATGGAAATTCTTGGTATGTGAATGCCCGGGTAGATTCATTGGTAGCACAACATG
Organism: Narthecium ossifragum; assembly: GCA_963920575.1. Taxonomy (NCBI): domain Eukaryota; kingdom Viridiplantae; phylum Streptophyta; class Magnoliopsida; order Dioscoreales; family Nartheciaceae; genus Narthecium; species Narthecium ossifragum. The sequence goes on from OY986970.1 coordinate 13,947,103, forward strand.
CAAAATAACCAGTTAGAGTGGATTGTTGATGCTCAGCTCTAGAAACAATACTCTCTAACGATTCAGCTGGATTAAAAACAACACGATGCATTCCAGGTAAATGAAGTGCCAATCGTACAACACTTGGAATCTCTTCATGCAGTGGATGACCAAATATTCGCCAAGCAGCCTCTGGCGGTCCAATATACCTCGCATTTAGATATTGTTGTATCTCATCTATCCCTCCTAAAATCATTGTTGTGCGATCGTGACCTTTGTAAATGTACTTGTGAATATATTTAACACACCTGACCCCTGCACAAACTTCCACATTAATGTGATAGTTGAACATGTTAGAAAGATACGGATTATATGGAACAACATCTCTGTTATCAACTTCGTGTCCCCTCAGTATATGAACACGTTTGTCATCACGACGACGATAGATAGGATATCCATCTTGATCCATAGTAGTTGTCTCTACAAATCCTCGAGGGTAACGCTTGGTGCATTTACCATTTTCCATACATGCTGCTTGAGGGTTTCGAACACCACATGGTCCATGTACCATACAACACTTTACAGTTTCAAATAGTGTAGGATTATCATTTGGGTTTGGAAATTCTGCACATACTATTTGGTCCACCTGAGCACATGTTCGAATTTTATCTGGACTTTGAAGGAAAAAAAAAGTGCATGCATATGTGGTAGCCCTCGTTTCTGAAATTCAATTGTAAACACATGTGTAACTTTTTTGCCAAACACATGTTTACTCTTAATTTCATCCATTAATCTCCTTCTCTTCAACTCAAAAACACGTGCAACTAAATCAGGACGATCGGTAGCTTTTTGACGAGGAAACAAAACTGAAGTAATTTCAGGCCAATTAGGATTTGCTGTCATTGTGAGAAAAATATCTGGATGGTGATTGTATCGCGTAATATAGCCATTGAATCCTGAAAGATTTCAAACATATTTCTTGCACTGCCAGAGAATGAAGACGGTAAAATCATTCGTTGCCCAACTTGGTTAGTTCCAAGCCCATCCAGACCAACATCCGACAGACTATGGTACAGTTCAGAACGAAGTTTCCCTTGATGAAGTCTACAATAATTCAACCTATTTTGCTCAGTCGAAGCCCAAGCATCCACTATAAACTCTTGAAATAGCTTTCCTGCTCGCAAAATCGTTGAATACTCTGTGTGACGCTGAAACAAACGATAACTATAAAACTCCATCTGTGTAAGTCTATCGTTTGTATGTCGATTATTTAGAATGTCCCACTGTTTCAACCCTTGTTCCCAACCGAGCTCACCATAAGGGAACAATAAAACATAATGTAATGGCAAATAAGCTGGGTGACACTCACTAATTTTCATCAACTGATTATTCCCTCTGAGACGTATGATAATATCCCTCATGGCATCAACCACAAATCCATCACCCGGTAATATTATCGCAATCTCATCGACCGTTGGTAGATTATACCGCCGCTGATCGGTCACTTGATTGTAATGAAGATAAGCAGGTAAATTCTGTCCTGCCAATTCTGTTTGATTCAAAATTTCATAAGCCAAAATAAATTTCTTTGAAAAGGCATTTGATTGCAGCAGACAATCTTGAATTATTTTAAGAACATCCCTTCTCAAATGAGGATTTCTGTGATTACGAACATCTAACGCAGAATCAGGGTCATAAATGTAAAGTTGAGAGTACATGGCTTCACGCCCTGGTTCTGGTATCAATGATCCAGTTTGATGGCGCAATTCACCATGGATAATGAATGCTGTAGGACCTCTTCCAGTAAATACTCTTGAATCCAAAGTAGCACCGAGACTCGTAAAAGCATTAGACGCATTGTACTCTCGAGTGTAACGACGAAAGGATTTTGACCGATCATCGTTTCCATCGTATAAAACCTTAAGCGCTGCAGGCGGTGTAATAAGCAACGGTAACTGAATCTTTCCTTGAGAACAGCAAGTTCCAAAAAGAGAACTCACTAAAGAAGACCTTGTGAGTTTTTCATCCATCCAATGTAAAGCTGAACAATACGGACATACAACATCCATCCGACCAAGAAAATGTCGTCCAAGATCTATCTGTGTCCGAGGATGAACCTCTGCATTCAGAGCTACAACTTCTAAGTCATCATCGTCTGATTCAATCACTTGTTCTGTTTCAGTTGGCCTACAAATATAAAATTTCTTCTCATCAATAAAAGACTATATGAAATTTTTTATTTATTTATCATAAATTAATAATAAATTACCGATTATTTCTGCAGATAAAGATTGGACTTGCACCGTCACCGGAGTTATTCCACGCATAGAATAATCCACCTGATCAGGTGTTTGTGGAATGCCATTGGACGATGTCCCAGAGGCTCGGACATCGATTACTTGCTTGAGTGCAGGTTCAGAAGTTCCAACACATCCTCCTAATTTCTCACGTTCTCGCCGTGCACGTTGTGCCAAATGCCTATTCGAGATACCAGTCGATGAAGTCCCCGAGGCTTGTACAACCATTGCTCGCTTTGATGCAGGTTCAGAATATCCAACAAATCCTCCTAATTTCTCACGTTCTCGCCGTGCACGTTGTGCCAGTTGCTTATTTAAAATCCAGCTTCATTTTGTTGATTTTTTTCTCGTTCTCGCCTTGCACGTTGAGCTAACGCAGCTTTTGATGGCTTATTATTATTAACAATACAAACATTCATAATAAATTTAACACGCTCTATATGTGACATAAAATAGATCAAACTAAATGAATATTGTAGTAAAAGACAAAACCAACATTCACATGCAAATAACTTACTATGCCAACGGTAAGTTGATCATTATTATCATCAGCCATCATGGAGGATCTACAATAGAAAAAGATGCAATCAATGAACACTAAACCTAGCGTATACATATACAGTCAATGAACAACATATGGCAATCCAACCCTCCACTTAAAAATCCCAAGAAACCCAAAAAATCTATGAACCAAAACCCAGACGAACAATGAAGGCATCTTCTAAACTAAGCTTTCCATCTACTTAGGCTTCCACCACTACTATTACATTAGAATCAAAAAACAATGAAGGCATCTTCTTGCCACTGTTGCTCAAGGTCTACAGGTTGGACATTGTAAACATGACTGAGACCTCCACAGTTCGGTCCAGCTCAAAATCAAATAAGAATGAGATATGTCTAAAAATTGGTAACAATGAGGTATGTCTCTCTTCTCTAAAATTGGTAACAATGAGGTATGTCTCTCTTCTCTTGCATCATATGAAAACCTCACCAAAGTTGGAAAAAAAAAACTCAAAAACACATAAATCATTATTTTCCACACATAAATCAAGTAAGAACAAATAAATAACTCAAAAACAAATCATTATTTTCCACACATAACTGAGCTCAGTTGCAAAAAAAAACACATATATCTTTGCTTAACCTCCCCAGCCGGCAATCTTAAGAATATACCCAAAAACAAAAGCTAACATTTGACAAAAGCAAATTAAAGAATATACCCCACAGCTGGCGAGGTCGGCGTGGGGAAGAGGGCCGATGGCGGGCGTCGGAAGTCCGG
>OY986970.1:13950857-14033387 GCA_963920575.1 Narthecium ossifragum
GAATAGTGATAGGAACCCTCACGCCCCGTCCTGGATGGGTTTTCTGGGTCGGGGTGTGACATCAGCCGTCAGATCGTTCCAACCAGCCACTTGAATAAGACTCAGCCCAACCTGGTTCAGCTCAGCCACTCAATCCTGATCCAGTCCAATCCAACCAGGTCAACCTGATCCAGATCAACTCAGACTTGACCCATTCAAGTCCTATCCAGTCATGCTCAGCCAGATCCGATCCAGCAAGCTAGATTCAACCAATTGGACTCAAATCAAGTCTGATCATGCCAATTCTGATCGATTGGAGCAGTAGAGACCCGATACGAGAGGATTACGAGTAGACCGCTCGTATCAAGTTGGTATCAGAACTCTGTTCCACCGACTGTGCGGTTCAGAACCTTCTGGAAACTTCGGCACCATGTACGGAGTACCCCAGGAGAGTTTGGAGGAGCATTTCATGATTCTGCAGGCCCAGCTGAACCTCTGTTCAACTTTGATGGAATGCCAAAGCAGAAACATGGAGCGCACCAGTAGGGAGTTGGAGCAGATCTCCAGTTGGTCGAGTCGGATCGACTCGTATCAGACTCCAAATCCTACTGGAACTAGGATTACAAGTCCTATTCCAACTAGGACTCGGACTCCAAATCGTAATGAGACTAGGATTACAAGTCCGACTTCAACTAGGACTTGGACTCAAAATTCTACTTGAACTAGGATTACAAATCTTACTCCAACTAGGAATACTAGTCAAACTCAGAGTACTACTTGGACTCCAAATCCTACTGGAACTAGGATTACCTGTCCTACTCCAACTAGGAATCCTAGTCACACTCGGAGTACAGCCTTTCCCTACAGCTGAACAATGGAAGGAAGCCGTCCAGAGTTGGATCCCTCTGCCTTACCTTTTAGTAAAATAGTGGGAAGTAATGATCCAAAGATATTGTCCTACAAATCAGTCAAGCCATACCGGGGTTCAGATTCCAAGTCAAAATCCTATTCTAGCTACAACATGGATTGCATAACCTAAACCAAGCTCTACCTGGATTAGGACTCCTCATACGATTCCGACTCTGCTTCCTCATACTCCACCTGCCCATGAGCTGCTCCATTACCCAAACCATGAACAACACCTGCTGCCCCCTTACCCAACCATGCCACATCCCAACCCAGTAAACACCCTGCCATCATCTTCTTCCTCCTTCCCTTCATCCAAACCCTACCTTCCCACCACCAGCAATTCTCCCTATTCCTCTTCGGCAGCCCCCGTCACTAACCAAGGCCACCATCTTCCCCCCTACAAACCCACATCCCTTCCTTTACCATCCCCATTGTCGATTGTCATCTCCGGCGATCTACCCACCATCCACAATGCTGCAGCCACTGACCTCACCTTAGTTGAAGCCCTCCCTACACCATGTAACCACCACCAAGGTCCTCTTCACTCCTACCCCAATCCCATCACAACCTACCCCGACCATGCCTTCTTCATCATTGACCCCGGCGGAAGCTCAAAACCCACTAGCGTTCTTGAAGCTCCTCACAGCCACCCAACCTCTCCTCCCATAGCCGTTCCATGTACAAACCCCGCCGGCTCCCAACTCCATCTTCCCCCACTCCAGCGGTAAACCTGAAGGAAGTCACGGCCTACCTCTGCCCAATACTACCATAACCTCCTCTCACAACCCACTGAAGGATCTCCAGAGGCATCAAAGGCCATCCCCTAAACCTCCTGACTCCTTCCCCGACATTACCAAGCCCGGGTCCAAACCCCAACCAGCGGATCACCGTCGGTTTCATCTCCTCACTCTTGACCAACGCGAACCCCCTCCAGATCCGCCACCGGAATTGACACCCATCCGGATTCACTCCGTTGGATCAAACCCCCATCATTCACTACCTCTTCTCCAGGGGATTTGAACTCCGACGAGCTTCCCTCACAAGCGATTGAGTTTCGGGCACTTTCAGCTGACAGATCTCTTTCCATTCCCAAGCTTCGTCAAGCACTGAACAGATCTCAACCATCATATCATATCAGATCAAATCGCCACCGTTTGAACCAGATCAGACTCCGACTCCATCTTCCACTCTTGATTCAGTCAAACTCCAACTTACAAGACTTGGACAAATTCAATCCAGTCTCTGCCAGATTCGGCTACACTGATACGAACCTCACCAAGTTATGACGATACCCGTAGCAAGATGAACTGTAGGTTCGTTCTAGAATCAGGTTTGGATGGAAACCGCGACCCGTTGCTTATAATCAAGCAAGAACCTTGGTATGAGGTGAGGACGTCACAAACGGGGATGGAAATCCGTTTGATAAGTCAAGATGAACGCCACAGGAAATCCTGATAAGTTCGATAGTTCTACGAAGAACCAAAGAGAAATTCTCTCACTTTTTTAATCAATCAAAATCTGTTCTTCATTACATAGATCCTGCCCATATATGAGCCAATACATTGAAAAACTCATACTCCTATTAAATCCGAATTTATATCTCACTACAATTCCAAGAGACACTAATTACTCAGATTTCCAAAGCCTCGATCAATGCCACACCCAACTCTTGCATGAGAACATAAATGCCACACCCAACTCTTGCATGCCTAGCTGGTGATTGCCTTAATGACGTGGATAAACCTTGACCCTTCATTAATTGTGAGCTTGCAATCTTCTCCATTCTGAATTTCCCGAATTAATCCACTAAGTGCTGCTTTGAACCTCTTAGCTTGAGCTCTCGTGACTGGTCCTAAAGGCATCTGAAATGGTTCTTGACTCTCTTTGTCAGTGCTAACCATGGTCCCATCATTCCCCTCCTCTTCAAAAGGATTTGTCCTCGAATCATTGCCTGCATCAAAAGGGGATAGATCAGAAACATTAAAGGTAGAGCTAACATTATACTCACCGGGTAAATCCAGCTTGTATGCATTGTCATTGATGCGCTCAAGAACTTGAAATGGACTGTCCCCGCGTGGAAGGAGTTTTGAACGCCTTTGTTCGGGAAACCTTTCCTTTCTCAAGTGCAACCAAACCCATTCCCCGGGTTCAAAAACCAGCTTCTTTCTTCCTTTGTTGGCTTGCTTAACATATTGCTCAGTCCTTCGTTCAATGTTGAGCTGTGCTTTCTCATGGATCTGCTTAACAAATTCAGCTTTGCTTTTCCCATCTAAGTTAACACACTCAGAAATAGGCAAGGGAGTTAAATCCAAAGGGGTTAATGGATTGAAACCATACACAATTTCAAAGGGTGAAAACTGAGTTGCAGAATGAACAACACGATTATATGCAAACTCAATGTGTGGTAAACAATTCTCCCAACTTTTGATGTTCTTCTGAATTACAGCCCGCAACAATGTAGATAAAGTTCTATTGACAACTTCAGTTTGACCATCAGTTTGGGGGTGACATGTAGTAGAAAACAACAACTTAGTCCCTAACTTTCCCCACAAGGTCTTCCAAAAGTAACTCAAGAACTTAGCATCCCGATCTGAAATGATTGTTCGAGGCATACCATGCAATCTCACAATCTCTCGAAAGAACAATTTAGCTATATTTTGAAACATCATCAGTTTTGTGACATGGGATAAAATGTGTCATCTTAGAAAACCTATCAACGACCACAAATATTGAATCCCTACCCCGTTTTGTCCTGGGTAAACCTAAGACAAAATCCATCGAAATGTCAATCCAACGCTCACTAGGTATTGGCAAAGGAGTGCACAAGCCGTGGGGCTGCACACTTGATTTGGCCTGCTTACAAGTGATGCATCTACCACAAATTCTCTCAACATCACGTTTCATGTGTGGCCAATAAAAGTGCTCATGTAAGATGCCAAATGTTTTAGCTACACCAAAGTGCCCCATTAACCCTCCACCATGGGATTCCCTTACTAACAAGTCACGCAGGGAACAATTAGGCACACACAATTTATTTTCTTTAAACAGATAATCATCAAGTACCTTTGCATCAAGAGTGGAAAGTGAAACATACCTGCGGGATAGTGCATCCGCCACGACGTTCTCCTTCCCTTGTTTGTATCGTATCACATAAGGAAGTGTCTCAATGAATTCCACCCCGGCGCATGCCTTTTGTTCAGCTTGTGTTGGCTCTTCAAATGATGTAATGACTCATGATCAGTGTGTATCACGAATTCCTTAGACCATAAGTAGTGCTGCCATGTCTCCAATGCTCGAACTAATGCGTACAATTCCTTGTCATAAGTAGGATAGTTTAAGGCTGCCCCACTTAACTTCTCACTGAAATATGTGATTGGCCTTCCTCCTTGCATAAGAACAGCTCCTATTCCAGAACCTGAAGCATCACATTCAATCTCAAATGTTTTAGTAAAATCAGGCAAAGCAAGTACGGGAGCATGTGTCAAATTTTCCTTGAGCAACTGAAACGCCTTTTCTTGCTCTTCACCCCATTTGAATCCAACACTTTTCTTGATAACTTCAGTAAGTGGAGCGGCAATGCTACTAAAAATCCTTCACGAATCTCCTGTAAAAACTAGCAAGGCTATGAAAACTTCGAACATTACCAACACTAGTAGGACTCAGCCACTCTTGGATTGCACAAATCTTTTCTTCATCAACCTGTATACCTTGAGCACTTACAACAAAACCAAGGAACACAAACTTATCGGTGCAAAAGGTGCATTTCTTCAAGTTAGCAAACAGCTTCTCTTTTCTAAGTACATCTAGAACAGATTTTAAATGCTCAACATGATCTTCCAAGCTGTTGCTATAAATAAGGATATCATCAAAATAGACTACAACAAACCTGCCAATGAATGTTCGCAAAACATGATTCATTAAGCGCATAAAAGTGCTTGGTGCGTTAGTTAACCCAAAAGGCATAACTAGCCACTCATATAGGCCATGTTTTGTTTTAAAAGCAGTTTTCCATTCATCACCTTCTCTCATTCTGATCTGATGATACCCACTCTTCAAATCAATTTTAGAAAACACACGAGCACCATGCAGCTCATCTAACATATTGTTACGAGCGGTCTACTCGTGATCCTCTCGTAATGGGTTTCTACTGCTCCAATCGATCAGAATTGAGTCTGATCGGCTTGATTGAGTCCAACTGGCTGATTTAGCTAATTGGATCGAATCTGGCTCAAGGAATTGGGTCAGGCTTGACTTGATTGGGCTAAGTGGCTTGGCTTGGCTGAACCGGACTTGATCCAATGGCTGAGTTGGTCATGATCGGCCTGGAAAGATCTGACGGCTGAGGAGTCGCCGGAGTGGATCGCCGGCGTAGGGACGTCGGCGGCGGTAGGGATCTTGGCAGAAAGGTTCGCCTGGAGGTGGGGAAGAGATCCACCGGAGTGGATTGGCCGGGGAAGGTCTAGATCGGCGGGATCTAGTGGTCGACGGCGGCGGCTTTGGGTTGACCGGTGTCGGAGACGACGGCGAGGGCTCTGGGGACGTCGGGAAGGGTTGTGGATGGTAGGAATGGAGTTAGGGACGATCAATGAGGGATTTAGGATGGTTTGGAGGTGAGGTTGGGGATGGATGTGGGTTGACGGCGGAGGGGACGGAGGTAGGCTTGTCGGGGACGGCGCCGGAGGGGACGAAGGGCGGAGGGAAGGGTATGGCCGGAGTCGTGGGAGGTAGGGGAAGTCGGAGGTGGCCTTGGTTGGCGACGGGGGTGGCCGGAGAGGGAACGGTGGTGAAGCTTGGCTAGGGTTTCGGGATAGAGGAGGGAGATGATGAATAGTGATGACGTGGCGGTGACGTGTCGATGAGAGAGAAAGTGACGGGGAGAGAGAAATTGAAGGTGAAGGCGATGCTGGCTGCGGAGAAGATGACCGACGGGGAAGAAGGTGGATCTATGGTAGATATCTGGTGGAAACTATATTATCTCTACTCCTATGATATTCTACTCCTATGATTACTCTTAATCATTCATCTCATGCATTACCTAATACAAACTAATGAGGTCCTTTTATAGAGACCTTGACATAGTCCTAATCCAACAAGAAAACCCCCTTGCTTAATTAGCAAGTAATAAGGTTTCAAACTCAACTCAACTTCCTAACTCAAATATCAACTAGGACTCAATTAAATATAAAAGACAAATGATAAATACTAATTAAATACTCTAGTTTTAACTAAGGAAGACCAAGTCAAACTAGGAAAGAGGCTGAACCTCTTCTAGGTTCGGGTCCAGTTGGTCGAGTCGGATCGACTCGTATCACATATCATCTAAGCGAGGAATAGGATGACGATACTTTATCGTGATATTGTTGATGGCTCGACAATCAATGCACATCCTCCAAGTCCCTTCTTAGGAACCAAAGTCACCGGAACAGCACAAGGACTCATGCTTTCCCTCATGAATCCCCTTCCATCAACTCTTGAACTTGCTTTTGTAGCTCCTTTGTCTCCTCGGGGTTGCTTCTATAAGCTGGTCGGTTCGAGATGGTGGCACCGGTACGAATCAATTTGATGCTCAATTCTCCGAATAGGTGGCAAACCGTGTGGTACCTCCTCCGGAAAGACATCATCAAACTCCTGCAAGAGATCAGTAACAGAACTCGGCAAAGACACGGAAAGTTGGTTTAGTATTCAAATATGCCTTCTCATACAAGAGTACAATCATAGGCTGTCTTGAAAACATTGTTCGCTTTATCTCACGTGCCCTTGCATAAAAGTTCTTTTTTTCACTCTCTTTTTGATGCTCACTCTTTTTCTCTCTTTCACTCTTTCTCTTTTCATCACTCTCTGTTTGATGCTCACTCTTTTTCTCTCTTTCACTCTTTCTCTTTTCATCACTCTCATTTTGCAGCCTCACTTGATCATCATAAACCTGTTTTGGTGTCATAGGAACAAGAGTGAACACTTTGTTTGTATAGCCATCATGCTTCACACGCCTATCAAATTGCCAAGGCCTCCCAAGCAGCAAATGTCCAGCTTGCATTGGCACCACGTCACACAACACCTCGTCTTCATATTTACCAATTCGGAAGGAAACTAACACTTGCTTGTTTACCTTCACTTCACCACTATCATTCAGCCACTGTAGCTTGTATGGCTGCGGATGCTTGAGTGTTCGTAGCTCCAATTTCTCCACCAAAGTCATGCTAGCAACATTAGTGCAGCTTCCACCATCAATAATCACACTACACACCTTGTCTTTAACATAGCACCTAGTATGAAAGAGATTGTCTCGCTGCAGCTCATCTTCTTCCTTTGCTTGCATGCTTAGAGCTCTCCTTCCTGTTGGTTGCTGTGGTGCCGCAGGCCTTGGTGCCGGGCCAATTGGGCTGCGAGCCAGGCTGCAGGCAGGGCCAGCGTCACCCCCTGGGGTCACCGTGGTTGGCCCTGTTTGTTGGGCTGAGTGAAGGTCCAGGGCAGGGTGGGCTCCTAACGGACCCGACCCGGGCAGCGTGTCTGCGCTGCCAGTGGTGCTGGCGGTCGATTTGTCGGGTCGACCACAGCTCTATGGTAAAGGCAATATGGGTCCTCCTACTATCACTCCGGAGTTTTGGTATGGTTGGTTAGCCTGTGGATCATGAACCGACACTTGCCACCATCAATTCTCCATGAACAGCATACTCTTCCTCATCAATATCCTCCAATGGCGGAATACAAGTAGTGTCTGACTGATACGAGCGGTCTACTCGTAATCCTCTCGTATCGGGTCTCTACTGCTCCAATCGATCAGAATCGGCCTGATCAAACTTGATTTGAGTCCAATTGGCTGAATCTGGATTGAATCTAGTTCAGATCTGGCTCAGATTGGGGTAGGACTTGACTGAGTCAAGTCTGGATTGGTTGATTGGCTCTTGGAATTGAATCTGGCTCAGATTGGGCTAAGTGGTTTGGTTGAAACGGCTAGGAGTGGGTTAAGTGGCTGAGCCAAATTAGAGTGGGATGAGTCTGATTCAAGCTGGCTGAACCGGACTGGATCCGTCGGCTGAGGATCGCCGGAGTAGATCTCCGGCGTAGGGACGTCGGCGGCGGTAGGGATACTGGCAGGAAGGGTCGTGGGGTGAAGGGGAACAGATCCACCGGCTCAGATCTGGGAGATGGATGTAGGATTGGCCGGATCTGGGAGGTCGGCGGAAGGGGTTTGGGTTCACCGGCGTCGGGGACGACGGGGATGGCTCTGGGGACATCGGGAAGGGTCGTGGATGGTCGGAAGGGTCGTGGATGATATGCGAGGTGTTTAGGACGGATTGGGGGTGAGGTCGGGGATGGACGTGGGGTTGCCGGCGATGGGGACGGTGGTAGGCTTGTCGGGGACGGCGCCGGAGGGGACGAAGGATGTGGAGGAGCGGCTGGACGGGGTCGTGGTGCCAAGGGGAGGAGGTCTTGGACAGGAACGGGGGTGGCCGGAGAGGCTGGACGGAGGGAAGGCCGGCGGAAGCTAGGGTACGGGAGAGAGGAAGAGAGGAAGGAGATGATGCTGAGGTGGCAGGTGATTGGGTGTGGGGTCGCTGACGTGGCGGAGAGAGAAAGTCCGTGGAGGCGATGCTGGTTGCGGAGAGTTGACCGACGGGGAAGAAGGTGGATCTATGGTGGATTTTCGGGTGGAAACTACATTACCTCTACTCCTATGATATTCTACTCCTATGATATTCTATCAACTATTCTTTATCATTCATCTCATGCATTACCTAATATAAACTACTAAGGTCCTTTTATAGAGACCTTGACAGAATCCTAATCCAACTAGAAAACACCCTTGCTTAATTAGCAAGTAATAAGGCTTTCTGACTCAACTCAACTTCCTAACTCAAATGGACTCTTAATTAATTCCTAACAATCAAATATCAACTAGGACTCAAATAAATATAAAAGACTGATGATAAATACTAATTAAATACTCTAGTTTGAACTAGGGAAGTCCAAGTCAAACTAGGAAAGAGGCTGAACCAGTTTGGTTCCTCTTCTGGATTCGGATCCAGTTGGTCGAGTCGGATCGACTCGTATCACTGACTCGTCATCGGTTTCAATCTCACCGTTATCTCGTACCACCATGACTCTCTTGTATGGGCACTAGCTATGTGACCCCTTCCGTGACATTTAAAACACTTAACATCACGAGTTCGAGAAGCAGATGGATCTGGTTTTCCTTGAGAACTGTGGCTGGTGGATTCTTGTTTTGGCTCAGGTTTAGACTTAGTAGCCGACTTCTCCTCCTTCATAATTTGGCTTCCACAACGAAGAAGAACCTGAACCTTGGGCTGCACGTATACCTTTTCTCCTCTTGAGCTGCCGCTCAACCTTGTTAGCCATGTGCACCATATCTTCCAACTCCACATAATGTTGCATCTCCACCCTATCTTGAATCTCTTGGTTTAATCCACTCAAAAATCTGGCCATTGTAGCTTCTCGATCTTCCTCCACATTAGCCCGGATCATAGCAATCTCCATCTCCTTGTAGTAATCTTCAACACCCCGATTACCTTGCTTGAGATTTTGCAGCTTTTGGTACAACTCACGGTAATAGTGACTAGGAACAAATCGCTTCCTCATCACGATTTTCATCTCCTCCCATGTCTCTATTGGTCGTTCTCTATTCCGCCTCCCGTTCAACACGAACTGATCCCACCAAACAATAGCATAATCAGAAAATTCAATGGCTGCAAGTTTTACCTTCTTCATCTCGAAGTAGTTGTGGCAATCAAATACTAACTCCACCTTCTTCTCCCATTCAAGGTAGGCCTCAGGGTCGTTTTTACCTTGAAACGAAGGAATATGCATCTTTATGCTATTGAGATTGTTATCTTCCTGATTCCAAACACATCTTCCTCGTGCATTCCTCCTATGGCTCCCCACTGAATTTCGATCATCATCCTCCTCGGATCTGGCCCAATCATCTCTTTCATCCCTTGAATCTTCCACTCTATCCAACCTTCTGTGAACCTCATCCAATTCTCGCCTCATCATGCGCCGCATCTCTCCCACAATAGCCTCCATAAACAACTTCGGATCAGCACCTTCCGCGGCACCTTTTTCACCACTTTGAGACATGATTTCCTGTAAAAGAAAACTCACAAACACTCCCTCTTGTGTATCTCTCAAATCACTCAACACTCTTAGAAATTCCCTTTCGGTTCTTATCGAACTAGTCAAACTCAGATCAGACATTTCAGCAACAATTCACACTAAAACTTATCAAAGGATGCAAAGAAAAGTAGGGTATGCAAAGAAAAGGAGGTAAGGCATGCAAAGAAAAGGCAAGGTTGATAGGTATGCAAAGAAAACGAAAGGTTGATAAGTTTGGATGATGAAACAGTTCTTCTTCTTCCTCTTCTTCTTCTTCTTCTTCTTCTTCTTCTTCTTCTTCTTCTTCTTCTTCTTCTTCTTCTTCTTCTTCTTCTTCTTCTTCTTCTTCTTCTTCTTCTTCTTGTTTTTTTTTTCTTGTTTTTTTTTCTTTTTTTCTCACGAATTTCTTTCTGTCTTTCTTTTCATTTTTTTTTTCCAGAAGAAACACACTTGATGGGAAGAAGAAAAAACTTGATCTTTTTTATTATTATCAGATTTGATAAAGAAAATGACGTTCAAAGATATCAATAATGAGGATATATGAAGGGATAAAGAAAGAAACGAATTTGATCTTCTATCAGATTTGGTACAAAACTGAAGATCAAGGAATGATAAGGATAAGCAAACCTGAGACTAGAAACTGAGCTTCTGATACCAACTGATACGAACCTCGCCAAGTTGTGATGAAACCTATAGCAAGATGAACTGTAGGATCGTTCTACAATCAGGTTAGGATGGAAACCACGACCCGTTGCTTATAATCAAGCAAGAACCTTGGTATGAGGTGAGGACGCCACAAACGGGGATGGAAATCCGTTTGATAAGTCAAGATGAACGTCACAGGAAATCCTGATAAGTTCAATAGTTCTACGAAGAACCAAAGAGAAATTCTCTCACTTTTTTAATCAATCAAAATCTGTTCTTCATTACATAGATCCTGCCCATATATGAGCCAATACATTGAAAAACTCATACTCCTATTAAATCCGAATTTATATCTCACTACAATTCCAAGAGACACTAATTACTCAGATTTCCAAAGCCTTGAACAATGCCACACCCAACTCTTGCATGAGAACATAAATGCCACACCAACTCTTGCATGCCTAACTGGTGATTGCCTTAATGACGTGAAACCTTGGCCCTTCATTAATTGTGAGCTTGCAATCTTCTCCATTCTGAATTTCTCGAATTAATCCACTAAGTGCTGCTTTGAACCTCTTAACTTGAGCTCTCGTGACTGGTCCTAAAGGCATTTGAAATGGTTCTTGACTCTCTTTGTCAGTCCTAACCATGGTCCCATCGAACCTCACCAAGTTGTGACGAAACCCGTAGTAAGATGAAATGTAGGATCGTTCTACAATCAGGTTTGGATGGAAACCGCGACCCGTTGCTTATAATCAAGCAAGAACCTTGGTATGAGGTGAGGACGCCACAAATGGGGATGGAAATCCGTTTGATAAGTCAAGATGAACGCCACAGGAAATCCTGATAAGTTCGATAGTTCTACGAAGAACCAAAGAGAAATTCTCTCACTTTTTTTAATCAATCAAAATCTGTTTTCATTACATAGATCCTGCCCATATATGAGCTAATACATTGAAAAACTCATACTCCTATTAAATCCAAATTTATATCTCACTACATTTCCAAGAGACACTAATTACTCAGATTTCTAAAGCCTTGATCAATGCCACACCCAACTCTTGCATGAGAACATAAATGCCATACCAACTCTTGCATGCCTAGCTGGTAATTTAATCGCCTTAATGACGTGGATAAACCTTGGCCCTTCATTAATTGTGAGCTTGCAATCTTCTCCATTCTGAATTTCTCGAATTAATCCACTAAGTGCTGCTTTGAACCTCTTAGCTTGAGCTCTCATGACTGGTCCTAAAGGCATCTGAAATGGTTCTTAACTCTTTTTGTCAGTCCTAACCATGGTCCCATCGTATACCAACCAAATCTGATCAAGCCTGATCCAGACCAGTTCGGGCTAACTCAAACTCATGGGTTCCATCAAATTCAATCTAGTCAGATGTGATCTTAGCCCCCCATGTCCAATCAAGCTCACTCAATCCGACTTGATCAAGCTTGATTTCAGACTTCAACCAGATTAGATTCAGATGTTCCCTACGCATCTTCAGTTTATTCGGATGCCATCTTCCAGCTGATTAGATCCATGAGCATCGCCTAGCAACCATCAACCACTCAAAGTTTCAGAATGACTTTGTCGATGTTACGCCGAGCCTTCTCGTAGGCACGGGTACCTGGTCTCTTGCCCGGTCTCAGTTCCTCCTTAGCCAAATCTATGGCTAGGTCGAGAGATACCTTTAGGGTTTTAGGAGAAGGACCCTAAGTATTCGACGAGTAAGGTGAAGACTGGAGAGGAGAGACGGAAGAGAAGAGGATACCTTGCAGATCCTCTTAGGGTTGGCCGGTTACTCTTGGAGATTCCAAGCCAAGGGAGGTGGCGGTGGAGAGTCGACAGCCAAGGATGGACGCCGGTGATGGGGACGTGCACTGTAGATGGCAGCGGTGGATGGCAATGGATGGTGGTCGGCTGGTGGAGAGAGAATCTGGCAGGAGAGAGATGAAGGTGGCTGGTGGCGTGAGTATTAAGTTATGGTTACTCCTAGGGTTACAGCTACTCCTATAATATCTCTTAACTTTATTCTTCAATGCATAAAAACCCTAATACAAGCTATGGAGGTCCTTTTATAGAGGTCTCAAAAGTTCTACTCCAACCTGGATACCTTCTTACTAAAACAGCAAGTAACTTGACTCAACCCAACTAGGACTCATAATATGAACTAGCAAAGCACAAACTGGAATCAAACTAGGAAATCAACTAGGAAAGCAATTAAGACTCAACTAATGAAATAACCAGCTAGGAATAGGATTCCTTAAGGCCGACTTTGGCTTGGGACCTGGTCCAAGGCCGAATCCTCCTAGGATGTGGGGCCTGACCTGCGTGGGTCCCTCTTGGGCCTACCCCACGTCTGGGCCCTGCCCCTGAATTGGGCCTGGGTTGATCTAGCCCAGGTGGAGCTAGACTTGGTTCCACTTGGCTGGGGGCTTGGGTCCCAACCGTATCAGCCGACTCTGACCGTAAGGACTGATGCTATAGCCTGAGGCCGGATCATCCCTTTCGAGCAAAGCAGAGAGATCTCCAAGCTCAACTAGTCTCGACCGTATCCAGCTGCCATAGTGGGTCTACTTCCACTTTGGGAGGATTTGAGGGTTGACCTAGTTTTCAACCCAGGAAGCCAGCCACTAAGGACGCAACACCGCCGATCTACAGCCGTCCTTTACTTCCTCGAGTTCCAGCGACCGCCGGATATGCCTGAGCTTCAATTCTCTCTTTCTAGAACGGCAACATGGCTCCTTGATTCGCCGATCCGATTACCACCTGATCCACCATGGGTGCAACCAGGGTTCTCATCGCCGAGTTCAGAGCAACAGTTGCGGTCTAGCCACGTCACTTAGGTTCGAGAAGAGAAGAACCCTCTTTCCTCATCACATTTAGCCCTTGAGGACAAGGCCAATTTTGAAGGGAGGAGGGGTGATACGAGGTTGAACCGAGCCATTCCAAGAAGGGACCAACGTCCTTACTTGAGCAGGCCCAACACCAAGGAGCTGGCTGCAACCAGGTCCCTATGGAGCAGGTTGAGCCAAGCCGGCCTTAGGGATTCCTATTCCCTAGCTGGTTTGCTTAGTTAGTTGATTTCCTAGTTAATAGTTATCTTGATTGAGTCAGTTTCCTAGTTTGAGTTCAGTTTATGCTTTGCTTTATTACTTCCTAATATGAGTCCAAGTTATTAGGAAGTTTGAGTTATAGAGTCTTAGTAGGAAAGTATTATTACTTGCTGATTAAAGCAAGGTATTTCTCTAGTTGGATTAGAACTCTGTCAAGGTGATACGAGGACCAACTGAGCCAATCCAAGAAGGGACCCACGTCCTTGCTTCGGCAGGCCAACACCAAGGAACTGGCTGCAACCAGGTCCTTTGGAGCAGGTTGAGCCAAGCTAGCCTTAGGGCCAAATCAGAGCTGAATCAGTTCCAAGACCAAGCTCAAGCATGGGTGGACCCATGATGGACCCATGACCCATGAGGTGGCTTAGCCAAGCCGACCTTACTTGGTTATTTCCTTAGTTGAGTCTTAATTGCTTTCCTAGTTGATTTCCTAGTTTGAGTTCAGTTTGTGCTTAGCCAGTTTCTATTTAATTGAGTCCTAGTTTTGGTTGAGTCAAGTCACTAGCTTACTTAGTTCATTCCTGGTTATTTGGAGTCAATTTGAGTTGAATTAGTAATAGTCTTTTACTTGCTGTCCAAGCAAGAAGGTATTCAGGTTGTAGTAGAACTCTCTTGAGGCATCTATAAAAGGACCTCTATAGCTTGTATTAGGGTTTTTATGCATGGACGAATTTATGAGAGTTATTATTTAGTACAGATACATCCTAGGAGTAGAAGTAATATAGGAGTAGCTGTAACCCTAATTCCACAAACCACCAGCCACCTTCACCCTTCTCTCTCTACAGCCGGATTCTTCTCCACCAGCCGGCCACTATCATCACAGCCGTTACCAGCCACCTCCGCCGTCCAACCCCAAGCCCCCGGCGTCCCTTTGGTTACCGTACTTCCCTCCACCACGTTCTCCAAGGCTTGGATCTCCAAGAGAAGCCAGCCAACCCTAGAGGAGCTGCAAGGTATCCCTCTTCTCGTCCGTCTCCTCCTCTAGTCTTCGTCTTCCTCGTCGAATACCTAGGGTCCTTCTCCTAAAACCCTAAAAGTATCTCTCAACCTAGCCATAGATTTGGCTAAGGAGGAGTTGAGACCCGGCAAGAGACCCAGTACGAAAGCCCTTGAGAAGGTGCATCGTATCACAAGGCTTCTATAAAAGGACCTCTATAGTTTGTATGAGGTCATGGATGAATTATGATGAATAAAATAGAGTTATTTAGTAGAATAATCTTGGAGTAGATGTAACCCTAATTCCACCAGCCACCTTCCCTTCCCTACCGCCGGATCCTTTCTCCACCACAGGCCTCCTTCCATCCGCTGCCATCCACTCCTCCGCCGTCCAACTCCAAGTCCCCCGCGTCTCCCTTGGCTGCCATGCTCCCCTCCGCCACCTCATCATCGCTGCCACGTTCTCCAATGCTTGGATCCCCCAAGGGTAGCCGGCCAACCATAGAGGAAGCTCCAAGGTAATCCTCTTCCTCATCCGTCTCTCTCCTCCAGTTTGAGCCTTCCTCGTCGAATACCTTGGGTGCTTCTCCTAAAAAGCCTAAAGGTATCTCTCAACCTAGCCATAGTTTTGGCTAAGGAGGAGCCGAGACCAGGCAAGAGACCCGATACGAAAGCCCTAGAGAAGGTGCATCGTATCACTACTTTATTCATAAAATTAACTCATCATTGATCATCCCTGGATACATCATACCTACTAAGTCAGACTCTGGTTGGGCCTGAGCATAACTACTCGGAGATGGAAAAGGTTTGCCTCTCCTTGGTGTTCGCCACCCAAAAGCTCCGCCATTATCTATTGGAGCACTCTGTCCAACTCATTTCTAAAGCAGATCCTTTGCGGTACATATTAAAGAAATTAACTTTATTGGGGCGACTAGCAAAATGGGCTATGTTGCTATCCCAATTCGATATAACATATGTTCCGCAGAAAGCGGTCAAGGGAGCATTGGCCGACTTCCTCACCGCATACCCGGTCCCAGACAACAAAGTCCTAAAAGACGACCTTCCAGATGAAGAAGTCTTCATGGCCGACATTCAACGCTCTTTGGAGATGTACTTCGACGGGGCGTGTAGGTGCTCAGGATCGGGGGCAGGATTAATATTTGTTACTCCAGAACAAGCTTTAATCCCATACATTGACATCTGCTTCATCCAACAATATGGCAGAATATGAAGCTCTCATTATAGGCTTGGAGATAGCCTCAGAAATGGGGATGGATCCGCTTATAGCATATGGAGACTCCCAGCTCATTGTGAATCAACTTCTCGGCACGTATGCCGTCAAAAAAGAAGAATTAGTTCCATATTATCAAAAAGGCAAAGGACTCATTAGCTCTTTCAAGGAGCTGAAGATCCAGCATGTTCTGCGATCACAAAACCAAAAGGCAGATGCCTTGGCCAGTCTTGCTGCTGCTATGGCTCTCTCACTGATACGATGCACCTTCTCTAGGGCTTTCGTATCTGGTCTCTTGCCTAGTCTCGGCTCCTCCTTAGCCAAAGCTATGGCTAGGTCGAGATATACCTTTAGGGTTTTAGGAGAAGCACCCTAGGTATTCGACAAGGAAGGCTGAAAACCGGAGGAGAGAGACGGATGAGGAAGAGGATTACCTTGTAGCTTCCTCAATGGTTGGCTGGCTTCTCTTGGAGATCCAAGCCTTGGAGAACGTGGGTGATGGCTGGTAGTGGTGATGATGGTGGCGAAGGAGTGGACGGCAGAGAAGGAGACCGGTGATGGAGAAGGACCGGCTGTAGAGAGAGATGAAGGTGGCTGGTGGATTATGAGGAAACTAGGTTACAGCTACTCCTAGGTTTACAGCTACTCCTAAATTATCCTACTAATAACTCTATTTTATTCTCATAATTCGTCATGCATAATTACAAGCTAAGGAGGTCCTTTTATAGAGGCCTCAAGAGAGTTCTACTACAACCTGAATACTACCTTGCTTTAATCAGCAAGTAACCAGACTTTCCTAATAAGACTCAATCTTATCTCAACTTCCTAATAACAAGGACTCATAATAGGAACTGATTTAAGCAAATCATAAACTGAACTCAATCTAGGAAACTGACTCAATCAAGATAACTACTAACTAGGAAATCAACTATGTAAGCAAACCAGCTAGGGAATAAGAATCCTTTTGGCTGGTTGGGCTTAGGACGCCCAAAGTGACCTGGTTGCAGCCAGCTCCTTGGCGTGAGCCCACCCAAGCAAGGACGTGGGTCCCTTCTTGGGATGGCTCAGTTCGACCTCGTATCATCCTCTCCCCCTTCGAAGAGTGCCTTGTCCTCAAGGCCTGAATTTTCTGAGGGAAGAGAACTCTGCTCTTGTCGACCCGGAATGACCTGGCTGGACCGCAACTGCAACGTTGGACTCGGTGGTGAGAAACCTGGTCTGGTCGGTCCCATGGTGGATCTAATGGTATCCGAAGCGGCAAGTTAGGGGGCCATGCTGCCGGTCTGAAAGGAGGAGGCTGAAACTTTGGTGGATTTGGCGGCCTCTGGAACTCCAAGAAGTAGAGGGCGGTTGTAGATCTGTGGCTGTGCATAGGCATCGTTTGTCGTCCGGGGTCGAAGACTAGATCAACTCGAATTGAGTCCTCCCAATGTGGAAGTAGACCCAATATGGCAGCTAGATACGGTGGAGAACAGTTTAGCTTGGGGATCTCTCTGCTTTGCTCCAAAGGGATCATCACGGCTCTTGCTTCAACATCAGTCCTCACGGTCAGAGTCGACAAAGTCGTTCTAAAACTTTGAGTGGTTGATGGTTGCTGGGCGATGCTCTTTGATCTGGTCAGCTGGAAGAGGGCAACCGAATAAGGAGAGAAACTCCTTGGATAGTTGAGATCGATTCATGGGATGCTTGATCAGATGTCGATCATGTGTATAGGTCATCCGGAATCTGGTCTAATCTTGCTGAAGTTTGGAATTTGGCCTGACCAATTCTGATTGGCTGAGCTTTCCTGGACTTGCCCGGCTAAGATCACACCTAACTGGATTGATTCTAGCTGAATCCAACTGAGTCTGACTTAGCCTGATCTGGCCTGGATCTGGGCTTGATGGGATTTGGTTGGTGGAGCCAAATCTAGTTGAGCTTGGATTGAATCTGTCCAAGTCTTGTAGGCTGGAAATAGAAAGAGATCTGGCAGCTGGAAGTGGCCGGAACTCAATCGCCGGTGAGGGATGCTCGTCGGAATTCCAATCCCATGGAGAAGAGGTAGTGAGAGGATGGGGGCTCGATCCAATGGAGTGAATCTGGATGGGTGTCAATTCTGGTCGTTGGGGTTTGGAGGCAGGCTTGGTAATGTCGGGGAAGGGGTCAGGAGGTTTAGGGGACGGCCTTTGTTGCCCCAGGAAGTCCTTCAGTGGGCTGTGAGAGGAGTTTACGGTAGTATGGGGCAGAGGGATACCGTGACTTGCTTGAGGTTTGCCGCCGGGGTCGGGGAAGATGGAGTTGGGAGCCGGCAGGTTGGTACATGGGACAGATATGGGAGGAGAGGTTGAGTGGCTGTGAGGAGGACCTTGGGGGAGGTTACATGGTATGGGGAGGGCTTCAACTAAGGTGGGGTCGGTTGCTGCAGCTTCGTGGATGGTGGGTAGATCGCCGGAGATGACAATCGACAATGGGGATGGTAAATGAAGGGCTGTGGTTGGGTAAGGGGGCAGCAGGTGTTGTTCATGGGGCAGCGTGGGTAGGTGGAGTATTAGGAGTCCTAATCCAGGTAGAGCTGGTTTTAGGTTTTACAATCCAAGTTGCAGCTAAAATGGGATTTTGACTGGGAATCTGAACTCCGATAGGGCTTGACAGATTTGTAGGAGAATATCGTTGGATGATAGCTTCCCACTGTTCTGCTGAAGGGTAAGGTAGAGGGATCCAACTTTGGACAGCTTCCTTCCATTGTTCAGCTGTAGGGTAAGCCGTACTCCAAGTTTGACTAGGATTCCTAGTTGGAGTAGGATTTGTAATCCTAGTTCCTGTAGGATTTTGAGTCCCAATCATACTCTGAGTTTGACTCAGATTCCTAGTTGGAGTAGGATTTGTAATTCTAGTTCCAGTAGGATTTGGAGTCCAAGTTGTACTCAAATAGCCATTGGTGTTTTTAGGTTTGGGTTGGTTGTAGGGAGGGATTGGGTGCTCAAGGTGTGGATAATCATAGGGTTGGGGACGAATTGGGTTGTAGGCTGCATAGGGTTGAGGTTGGCTAGGGTTAGGATTCTGTATGGATGATGGAGGTAAAGGATAATGATGTGGAAGAGGGATTCGACCAGGTATAGGAGTAGGTCTGGTCGGATGAACAGCGATCCGTGTAGGGTTTGAGCAATCCGCGGTATAACTAGGGTTTTGGCCGGGTACTCTTCCTGCCATTAGAGAAGCTTCATGAAGGCGTTGGGTGGCACAGTCGGCGGAACGGAGCTCTGATACCAAGTTGATACGAGCGGTCTACTCGTAATCCTCTCGTATTGGGTCTCTACTGCTCCAATCGATCAGAATCGGCCTGATCGGACTTGATTGAGTCCAATTGGCTGATCTAGCTGAATCTGGATCGAATTTGGCTCAAGGAATTGGATCAGGCTTGACAGGATTGGGTTGGATTGAGTCTGATCGGAATTAGACTTGACTCTGATTGGGTTAAGTGGTTGGACCAAGTCAAGGTTGGCTGGATCAAACAGGGAACTTGGCTGAGGGTTCACCGGAGTGGATCTGGGTGGACGATCGGCCGGATCTGGGGGAGACGGCGGTAGGGGTTTTGGTTCACCGGCGTCGGGGACGACGGGGATGGCTCTGGGGACGTCGAGAAGGGTCGTGGATGGTCGGAAGGGAGTTACGGACGATCTGCGAGGGATTTAGTATGGTTTGGAGGTGAGGTTGGGGATGGATGTGGGTTGATGGCGGAGGGGACGGACGTAGGCTTGTCGGGGACGGCGCCGGAGGGGACGAAGGAGGGAGTGGAGGTGCTTACCGAGGTCGTGGGGCTTGGGGGAAGACGAGGGAGGTCGTTATTGGCGACGGGTGTGGCTGGAGAGGTAGAGGGAAGGAATGCCTGCGGTGCCTTAGGGTTTGGAGAAGAGAGAGACGATGAACAGTGCGGTGACGTGGCGCTGGATGCTGATGTGGCGCTGACGTGGCGGAGAGAGAAAGTGACGGGGAAAGAGGAATTTCGGTGGAGGCGGTGCCGGCTGCGGAGAAGATGATCGACGAGGAAGAAGGTGGATTTATGGTAGATATCTGGTGGAAACTATATTACTTCTACTCCTATGATATTCTACTCCTATGATATTCTATCAACTATTCTTTATCATTCATCTCATGCATTCCCTAATACAAACTAATGAGGTCCTTTTATAGAGACCTTGACATAGTCCTAATCCAACAAGAAAACCCCCTTGCTTAATTAGCAAGTAATAAGGTTTCAAACTCAACTCAACTTCCTAACTCAAATATCAACTAGGACTCAATTAAATATAAAAGACTAATGATAAATACTAATTAAATACTCTAGTTTGAACTAAGGAAGACCAAGTCAAACTAGGAAAGAGGCTGAACCAGTTTGGTTCCTCTTCTGGGTTAGAGTCCTGTTGGTCGAGTCGGATCGACTCGTATCATCCCCCCTTCCTTCAGAATTGGCCTTGTCCTCAAGGCCAGAGTCAATTCAGGTAGGATGGCTCTATGTGGCTGGACCGAATCAACTTGCTTCTGTAGCTCTGGACTCGGTGGTGAGAAACCAGGTCGATCCCATGACAGGTCCAGTGGTAGCAGTACCAAGCATATGATGGATCGTGCAGAGGTCGGAGCATCTGGGGGTCGATCGGACGGCTCAGGTAACTCCAGGAATATGATCTTCAATGGCTCTCCTGGATCATCCTCATCATGTCCCATCAGTAGAGTTGCCCATGACCATACAATCTGATCTCCATGGTCTGATCAACTGTGCAGGGACTTGGCTTGAATCTGGGTCAAGCTGGCTTTGGTCCAATCTGAATTGAGGATGGTTGGACCATGCTTCTGTTGCACTAGTCTGGGCTAGAAGTTGGTTGAACCAAGTTGAATCTTCAGCTGTGCTGAGTCGTACTCTGGTCCAAACCTGTCTGACTTGGTTGGCTCTACCGGTGTCAATCTGGACTTGAGTCAGTTGAGCCAAACCGGTGTTACCATCATAGTCAGATCTGATCAGATTGAATATGGCATCTGAATAAGGAGGGTAGCTCCTTTCAGGGCTCATGATACCTTCGGATGCTTGATCAACGGCTGAGGATGCATCATGGATCACTTGGACATGATCTGGATGGTCCTGATTTCTTGGGACTCTTGGATCAGGTTCAGATTGAAGATCGGAAGCACTAGATCGAAGATCACGCTGATCAAACGGCTGGATCAAGTTGCAGTCTTGATCCGACGGCTGAGAAGCTGCCGGAGCTGGATCAACGGTGAAACGAGCTCGTCGGAGTGTGGCAATGGCTTAGGAAGCTTCGCAGGGACCTTGAGATTCCATCCGTACGGTTTGATCGCTGGATGGGGTTTCGAACACGCCGGATCTGAAGGTGGCGGCGCGGTGGAGTTCGTCGCCGGTGTTCGCCGGTGTTCTAGGCCGCGACGATGCTTGAGATCGTCGGAAACAGGTACGGGAAGGTCTTGGGACCTTTCTCGTGAGGTCTGATCTTGGGATCAACCTCAGAATATGGTGGAGTAGAGAATGCCGGAACAGGGGAGTTCGCCAGAGTTGAATCCCGACGATCCAAGCTTCCTCCGTGGTCGTGATCGGCCACGGTAGCTTCCGGGAAGGACGCCGATGCTTCCTCGGTGAGTAGGTGGAGAGGACGGCGTCGAAGGGCGGCGTTGTGGTGGCGGCTCGGGGGCGAGCCGACAGAGCCGTGGATGAGCTGGGACGAAGGGTAGTCGGCTCGAAGGTGAGCCGGGCTGGAGGAGAGGGATGAGTCGCGGCTTGAGCCAAACCGGGAGGAGAGAGAATATCCCAGGAAAAATCTGGAAAAATAGTTAAAATTCCAGAAAAATCATGGGAATGTAGTAGCAAGTGTTCACCCAGGTATGGAGGAGTTGAACTCGGAGTTGCAATTGGAGTTGCTCTCGGAGTTGCAGTAGGAGTTGCAGCCGGAGTCCTAATCTGAGTTGACTCGGGGTTAGGTTCCGTAATTTGGGTTGCAGCTGGAGCAGGGGCCTAACTCGGAGTTATCGTTGACCACCTATTGCAGATCTGCCCCCACTCCCTACTGGTGCGCTCCAAGTTCCTGCTTTGGCATTCCATCAAAGTTGAACAGAGCTTCAACTGGGACTGCAGAATCTTGAATTACTGCCCCAAACTTTCCTGGGGTAATCCATACATGGTGGCGAAGTTTCCAATAGGGTCTGAACCGCATAGTTGGTGGAACGGAGCTCTGATACCAAGTTGTTACGAGCGGTCTACTCGTAATCCTCTCGTATCGGGTCTCTACTACTCCAATCGATCAGAATCGGCCTGATCAGACTTGATTGAGTCCAATTGGATGATCTAGCTGAATCTGGATCGAATTTGGCTCAAGGAATTGGATCAGGCTTGACTGGATTGGGCTGGATTGAGTCTGATCGGAATTAGACTTGACTCTGATTGGGTTAAGTGGTTGGACCAAGTCAAGGTTGCCTGGATCAAACAGGGAACTAGGCTGAGGGTTCACCGGAGTGGATCCGATGGCTGAGGATCACCGAAGGGTATCGGCGGCGTAAGGACGAGATATACCTTTAGGGTTTTAGGAGAAGCACCCTAGGTATTCGACAAGGAAGGCTGAAAACCGGAGGAGAGAGACGGATGAGGAAGAGGATTACCTTGCAGCTTCCTCAATGGTTGGCTGGCTTCTCTTGGAGATCCAAGCCTTGGAGAACGTGGGTGATGGCTGGTAGTGGTGATGATGGTGGCGAAGGAGTGGACGGCAGAGGAGAAGGAGACCGGTGATGGAGAAGGACCGGCTGTAGAGAGAGATGAAGGTGGCTGGTGGATTACGATGAAACTAGGTTACAGCTACTCCTAGGTTTACAGCTACTCCTAAATTATCCTACTAATAACTCTATTTGATACGAGGTCGAACCGAGCCATTCCAAGAAGGGACCCACGTCCTTGCTTGGATGGGCCCACGCCAAGGAGTTGGCTGCAACCAGGTCCCTTTGGAGCAGGTTGAGCCAAGCTGGCTGTTATGAGTTCAACCACCACTGAACCAGACCAGACCAGATCCACGCCCAGATCCAAGCATGGGTGGACCCCATGGTCAAGGTTAGGTGGGACCCAAGTCCCTTTGGGCGTTCTAAGCTCAGCCGGCCAAAGGAATCCTATTCCTAGCTGGTTTGCTTACTTAGATGATTTCCTAGTTAGTAGTTATCTTGATTGAGTCAGTTTCCTAGTTTGAGTTCAGTTTATGATTTGCTTTATTAGTTCCTATTAAGAGTCCTAGTAATCAGGAAGTTTGAGTTATGATTGAGTCTTAGTAGGAAAGTATGGTTACTTGCTGATTAAAAGCAAGGTAGTTAGTTCTCTAGTTGTAGTAGAACTCTCTTGAGGCCTCTATAAAAGGACCTCCATAGCTTGTAATTATGCATGGACGAATTTATGAGAGTTATTATTTAGTAGAGATAAATCCTAGGAGTAGAAGTAATATAGGAGTAGCTGTAACTTAGTTTCCTCATAATCCACCAGCCACCTTCATCTCTCTCTACAGCCGGTCCTCCTCCATCACCGGTCTCCTTCTCCGCTGCCGTCCACTCCTTCGCCACCACCACCTCCGCCGTCCAACCCCAAGTCCCCGGCGTCCCCTTGGCTGCCGTGCTTCCCTCCACCACGTTCTCCAAGGCTTGGATCTCCAAGAGAAGCCAGCCAACCCTAGAGGAGCTGCAAGGTATCCCTCTTCTCATCCCTCTCCTCCTCTAGTCTTCGCCTTCCTCGTCGAATACCTAGGGTCCTTCTCCTAAAACCCTAAAGGTTTCTCTCGACCTAGCCATAGATTTGGCTAAAGAGGATCTGAGATAAGGCAAGAGACCCGGTACGAAAGCCCTTGAAGGTGCATCGTATCAACTTGGTATCAGAGCTCCGTTCCGACGACTGTGCCGCCCAAGGCGTTCTAGAAGCTTCTCTGATGGCAGGAGTACCAGGCCCACATCATTATCCCTTACCTTCATCATCATCCCTACGGAACCCTAACCCTAACCAACCTCCTGTCCCTACCTATAATCCGGCCTATCACCCACCTTACACTCCGCCTGCCTATGAACCGAGCCAGTATCCAAACCTTGAGCCCTCTATCCATCCCTCACCCATACCTGGTCCCACTACCCTTTCTCCGCCACCATACCAGCAGCCTATGCCACCTCCCTACGCACCGTACAACCCTATTCCTCCCTACAATCCATCACCACCGTATCAACCATTACGTACTCCCTACAACCAACCCAAATCTACAAACACCAATGGCTATTTGAGTACAACTTGGACTTCGAATCCTACTGGAACTAGGATTACAAATCCTGCTCCAACTAGGAATTCATGTCAAACTCAGAGTACGACTTGGACTCAAGATCCTACTGGAACTAGGATTGCAAATCCTACTCCAACTAGGAATCCTAGTCAAACTCGGAGTACGACATACCCTACAGCTGAACAATGGAAGGAAGCTGTCCAGAGTTGGATCCCTTTGCCTTACCCTTCAGTGGAACAATGGGAAGCAATGATCCAACGATATTCTCCTACAAATCAGTCAAGCCCTACTAGAGTTTAGATTTCCAAAGAAAATCCCATTCTAGTTGCAACTTGGATTGCAAAACATAAACCCAGCTCTACCGGGATTAGGACTCCTCATACTCCACCTACCCATGAGCTGCCCCATGACCAAAACCATGAACAACACCCGCTGCCCCCTCACCCAACCACACCACATCCCACGACCAGCAACTCTCCCTCTTTCCCCCTACCAACCCACGACCCCCCGCTCTCCAGTCCTACAGCCGATTGTCATCTCCGGCAATCTACCCGAAGTCCACAAAACTGCAGCCACCAACCTTACCTCAGTTCATGCCCTCCCCGTACCATGTAACCCCCACCAAGGCCCTCCTCATTCCTACCCCGTTCCATCCCTAAATCAGCCGGCTCCCAAATCCATCTCCTTCAACTCCGGCAGCAACCCCCAAGGTAATCGCTGCCTACCTGCCCCTGATCCTACCATAACCTCCTTCCATGGCCCACTGAAGGATCTCTCAAGCCAACAAAGTCCGTCCCCTAAACCTCCTGACCCTTCCCGTATCCTTACTGAGGCCGACTCCAAACCCCAACCAGCATATCACCGTCGGTTCCATCTCCTCACCCTTGACCAACGTGGACCCCCTCCAGATCCACCACCTGAACTGACCCCTGGCCAGATTCACTCCGTTGGATCGAACCCCCATCCTCTCACTACCTCTTCCCCACGGGATGTAAACTCCGACGAGCTTCCCTCACAAGCAATTGAGTTCCGGCCACCTCCAGCTGCCATATCTCAATCCAATCCCAAGCTTCTTCAAGCACTAGACAGATCTCAACCATCAGATCAGATCAGATCAAATCACCACCGTTTGAACCTGATCGTCCGACTCCATCTTCCACACTCGATCGAGTCAGACTCCAGCTTACAATACTTGGACAGATTCAATCCAGGCACAACCAGATTTGGCTACACCAAACAAATCCGATCAAGCCCAGATCCAGACCAGTTCAAGCTAAGTCAGGATCAATTGGATTTAACCAAATTCAGACAAGTCAGATCTGATCCAAGCCCACCACCAAGTCCAAACAAGCTCAGCCAATCCGACTTGATCAAGCTTGATTTCAGACTTCCACCATATCAGATCCAGATGTTCCCTACGCATCTTCAATTGATCAGGCATCCCACAACCGAGCTGAGCTATCCAAAGAGCTACCCTCCTTATTCGGTTGCCTTCTTCCAGCTGATCAGATCCAAGAGCATCGCCCAGCATCCATCAACCACTCAAAGTTTCAGAACGACTTCGTCGACTCTGACCATGAGGACTGATGCTGAAGCCAGAGCCCTAATGTTCCC
Organism: Narthecium ossifragum; assembly: GCA_963920575.1. Lineage (NCBI taxonomy): Eukaryota > Viridiplantae > Streptophyta > Magnoliopsida > Dioscoreales > Nartheciaceae > Narthecium > Narthecium ossifragum. Next base: position 13,976,670 of record OY986970.1, read on the forward strand.
TTTCGAGCAAAGCAGAGAGATATCCAAGCTCAACTACACTCGACTGAATTCAGCTGCCACATTGGGTCTACTTCCACCTTGGAAGGACTCGATTCGAGTTGATCTAGTCTTTGACCCAGGAAGCCAGCTACTAAGGACACACCACCGCCGATCTATGGCCGTCCTTTACTTCAAGGAGTTCCAGCGACCCCCGGATATGCCTAAGTTTCAGCTCCCTCCTTCTAGACCGGCAGCAAGGCTCTTTGATTCACCGATCCGGTTACCACCTGATCCACCATGGGTGCGACCAGGGTTCTCACCAGCTGCATGGCCCCCTGATTCAATGGCCCAGTTACCATTAGATCCACCATGGGCCCGACCGGGATTCTCACCGCCGAGTACAGAGCAACAGTTGCGGTCCAGCCACATCACTCCGGTTCGAGAAGAGAAGAGCCCTCTTTCCTCATCACATTCAGGCCTTGAGGACAAGGCCAATTTCGAAGGGAGGAGGGATGATACGAGGTCGAACCGAGTCATTCCAAGAAGGGACCCACGTCCTTGCTTGGATGGGCCCACGCCAAGGAGTTGGCTGCAACCAGGTCCCTTTGGAGCAGGTTGAGCCAAGCTAGCTGTTATGAGTTCAACCACCACTGAACCAGACCAGACCAGATCCACGCCCAGATCCAAGCATGGGTGGACCCCATGGTCAAGGTTAGGTGGGACCCAAGTCCCTTTGGGCGTTCTAAGCTCAGCCGGCCAAAGGAATCCTATTCCTAGCTGGTTTGCTTACTTAGATGATTTCCTAGTTAGTAGTTATCTTGATTGAGTCAGTTTCCTAGTTTGAGTTCAGTTTATGATTTGCTTTATTAGTTCCTATTAAGAGTCCTAGTAATCAGGAAGTTTGAGTTATGATTGAGTCTTAGTAGGAAAGTATGGTTACTTGAAGATTAAAGCAAGGTAGTTAATTCTCTAGTTGTAGTAGAACTCTCTTGAGGCCTCTATAAAAGGACCTCCATAGCTTGTAATTATGCATGGACGAATTTATGAGAGTTATTATTTAGTAGAGATAAATCCTAGGAGTAGAAGTAATATAGGAGTAGCTGTAACTTAGTTTCCTCATAATCCACCAGCCACCTTTATCTCTCTCTACAGCCGGTCCTCCTCCATCACCGGTCTCCTTCTCCGCTGCCGTCCATTCCTTCGCCACCACCACCACCGCTACCAACCACCTCTGCCGTCCAACCCCAAGTCCCCGGCGTCCCCTTGGCTGCCGTGCTTCCCTCCACCACGTTCTCCAAGGCTTGGATCTCCAAGAGAAGCCAGCCAACCCTAGAGGAGCTGCAAGGTATCCCTCTTCTCATCCCTCTCCTCCTCTAGTCTTCGCCCTCCTCGTCGAATACCTTCTAAGGTATCTCTCGACCTAGCCATAGATTTGGCTAAAGAGGATCTGAGATATGGCAAGAGACCCGGTACGAAAGCCCTTGAGAAGGTGCATCGTATCACTATTTTATTCTCATAATTCGTCATGCATAATTACAAACTAAGGAGGTCCTTTTATAGAGGCCTTAAGAGAGTTCTACTACAACCTGAATACTACCTTGCTTTAATCAGCAAGTAACCAGACTTTCCTAATAAGACTCAATCTTATCTCAACTTCCTAATAACAAGGACTCATAGTAGGAACTGATTTAAGCAAATCATAAACTGAACTCAATCTAGGAAACTGACTCAATCAAGATAACTACTAACTAGGAAATCAACTATGTAAGCAAACCAGCTAGGGAATAAGAATCCTTTTGGCTGGTTGGGCTTAGGACGCCCAAAGTGACCTGGTTGCAGCCAGCTCCTTGGCGTGAGCCCACCCAAGCAAGGACGTGGGTCCCTTCTTGGGATGGCTCAGTTCGACCTCGTATCACTCACCTACAAAAAAATTAGAAATCAGGGTTGAAGAAAGGCGGGTCCTGCCCCCCTCTCCTCGAAGAAATCCCAAACAAGTGCTTATCAGTACTTACCAGCACTATCTCCTTATGTGAAGTCCAAATATAGGACTGGAGAGCCCCTTTCCTGGATTACTTCATGTCAGGAATACTTCCTGTTGACGCCCAAGAAAGACAGAAATTAAGAAGGAGAGCAACTAGCTACACATGCATTAACAACACCCTGTACAGAAGATCCTTCGATCCTCCTACTACGATGTCTCTCCAATCAAGAAGCAGCATCAGCTCTCGAAGAAGTCCATTAAGGTGTATGTGGAGCGCATCAAGCCGGTCCTAAGTTGTATCATCAACTGAAGCATTTAGGATATTATTGGCCTTCTATCGTACGGGATTCCATCGACTATGCCAAAAGATGTCATGTTTGTCAGATTCATGCGGATTTCATACATATGCCCCCGGAACCCCTTCATCCCACAAGTATCTCCTGGCCTTTTGAGGCATGAGGACTAGATATAGTAGGCCCTATTCAGCCTCTTTCATCAAAAGGGCAACAGATTACTTCTCCAAATGGGCAGAAGCTATCCCTTTGAAAAATGTGAAGAGTGAAGCCATTGCGCATTTCATCAGAACACAAATCATATACCGATTTGGAGTTCCCGCTCGGCTTATTTCGGATAATGGCACGCCATTCAAAAATAGAAATGTACAAAATCTTTGTGCCAAGTTCAAAATCAAGCATCACTTTTCTTCAGCATATAACGCCGCGGCTAATGGACAAGTAGAGGCGTTCAATAAAGTTCTTTGCCAATTTTTGAAGAAAGCGGTTCACAAAAATAAGAGGGAGTGGCATGAGAAGCTCATGGAAAACTTGTAGGCATATCGCACCACAGTAAAAACTCCGACGGGGGCAACCCCTTACTCCCTAATCTTCGGAGGTGAAGTAGTTCTTCCCCTCGAAGTTCAAATTCCTTCGTAGCTTTGCAAGACAGCCTTACAGAAGACCAAGCGGCTAAGTTGAGGCGTCAAGAGCTCGACAGCTTGGAAGAAAGACGTCTGGAGGCCCAGCAAAGGTTGGAAATCTATCAAGCAAGATATCCAGGGCCTTTGACAAGAAAGTGAAATGTCGCTCGTTCAAAGTTGGAGACCTCGTCCTTGCTATAATCCGTCCTATGATTGTTACAAGGAGGGCTCAAGGAAAATTTGAGCCAAGTGGGAAGGACCTTTTCTAGTCCAAGAGGTCTATACGAGTGGTGCTTACAAGATCACTTCACCAGATGGTGAATATACCCCACCACCTGTGAACGACAAATTCTTGAAGCGCTATTATTCTTAAATATATCATGCTCCAAGCTTTACGAGCCTAAACTGCAAGCAATCATACTCCAAGACATACGAGTATAAAATGTCGGCAAAACATAAATTTGAACATGTATACCTTGCCATACGAGTATAAACTGTCGGCAAAACACAAATTTGAACATATCAAGCTCCAAGCGTCAAGAGCCTAAACTGATAGCACAAGTAAAATATTTTGCACATGTAGGCTCCAAGCTTCACGAGCCTAAACTGCCAGCAATCATACTCCAAGCCATACGAGTATAAACTGTTGGTAAAACACAAATTTGAATATAGCATGCTCCATGCTTTACGAGCCTAAACTGCAAGCAATCATACTCCAAGCCATACGAGTATAAACTGTCGGCAAAACATAAATTTGAACATGTATGCTCCGAGCTTTACGAGCCTAAACTGCAAGCAATCATACTCCAAGCCATACGAGTATAAACTGTCGATAAAACACAAATTTGAACATAGCATGCTCCAAGCTTCACGAGCCTAAACTGAAAACAGTGATACTCCAAGCCATACGAGTATAAACTGTTGGCAAACCATAAATTTAAACATAATGCTCCAAGCTTCACGAGCCTAAACTGCCAACAATCATACTCCAAGCCATACGAGTATAAACTGTCGGAAAAACACAAATTTGAACATAGCATGCTCCAAGCTTCACGAGCCTAAACTGAAATCAATGATACTCCAAGCCATACGAGTATAAACTGTTGGCAAAACACAAATTTGAACATATCATGCTCCTAGCTTTATAAGCTTAAAATGCAAGCGAAGCCAAGTTGGATTCATACATACCATGTCAAATTGGGTCAAGTGCCCAACAACATGCCAAAATCAAATAAAATAGCTTCAAGTTCCTCATTTGTGAAGCAAACTCATGTCATGGTAGCAACAAGCATATATATACCAAACGACATGTCTGACATATTTGGTTGATTAATCGTTAAAAAAAAAAGAGATCCTGATATAAAAAAAAAAAGAAAAAAGAGATCCTAATAACCCCATTTCTCTAAAGTGCCAAAAATATCTGCTAGCTCGGAATGAAGCGGGGAATCAGAGTAAGTCAGTCCAGGAATGCCAGATACAATCGGAGCTCCAACATCATCCAAGGGAATTCTGAAAAAAAAAGAGGTCAAATAAAGCAGCGATTAAATAAAAAAAATGAAACAGATAAAAAAAAGAGAGCATATAAATGGGGCTTGAGAGAAAACCCTAGGGTTCTCTCCCAAGCGGCGGCCAGCTCTCTCTTTCTCCCCTCCCTTCTCATCTTCTCTCTCCCTCATCTCCGACGCCTCATCTCGCCGGAGCGCCGTCTTCCCCAAGCCGCCGCCAGCCCTCCTCTTCCTCTCCCTTTTCATCTTCTCCCCCTCCTTTTCCTCGTCTTCTTCCCTCTCGGCGTGCCCGGCGCCAAGCTCCGACGCCTTCGACGCCTCATCTCGCCGGAGCCGCCGTCAACCCGTGACCCGTCCTACCAACATCCCGACCGCTGCTGCCGCCCCTACGCCGGTGATCCTCAGCCGTCGGATATCCCCAGTCACATTTGGCCAAATTGGCTCAGCCCACTTAACCGGTTCAGCCAAGCCAGTCAATTCGGATCCAGCCCAATCCAACTTGGTCAGCTTGATCCAAATCACTTCAGATCCAATCAGGCTCAGCCAGATCCGATCCAGCTCAAGCCAAATCCGATCCAGCTCAAGCCAGATCCGATCCAGCTCAAGCCAGATCTGATTCAGCTAGCCAAATCAGCCAATTGGACTCAAATCAAGTCTGATCAGGGCGATTCTGATCGATTGGAGCAGTAGAGACCCGATACGAGAGGATTACGAGTAGACCGCTCGTATCAACTTGATATCAGAGCTCCGTTCCACCGACTGTGCGGTTCAGAACCTTCTGGAAACTTCGCCATCATGTACGGAGTATCCCAGGAGTGGTGGGAACAACAAGTTAAGAGTCTGCAGGCCGAGGTAAATCTTTTTTCAACTTTGATGGAACGCCAAAGCATAAACATGGAGCGCACCAGTAGGGAGTTGGAGCAGATTTCCAATAGTTGGTTGAGGATAACTCAGACTTCGAGCCAGACTCCTACCCCAGCTACAAGGATTACGGAACCTGACCCTGAGCCAACTCAGATTATGACTCCGGTTGTAATTTCGAGCCCGATTGAGACGCCAGCAATCAGTAAAGCAGATGAACCAGAAGAAACAGATCTTGAAGAAGAGATCCATGAGCTAGCCGAGGAGCAACAACCGTCCGATTCTCAGATCGAACCAAAGCACCTGCTGTTGCAACCTCTGTCAGACCAGGGTGAACACTTCCTACCACCTTCTTCTGATTTTTCCGGAATTTCCCTTATTTTTCCATATTTTTCCGGAATTTCCCCTGGTTTTCTCTCTCCTCCTTGGATTCGGCCCGTCCCTGGCTCAAGCCACGGCTCACCATCGGCTCATCCCCCTCACCCGCGCCCGGCTCACCCTGAGCCGACTCTTCGTCGTCCCGGCTCGTCATCCGCGCCGACGGCTCGGCCCCGAGCCGCCACCCCATCGCCACTCTCCGACGCCGTCCTCTCCACCTACACACCGGGGAAGCATCGGCGTCCTTCCCCGAAGCCACCGTGGCCGACCACGACCACGTTCGAAGCTTGCACCGGCGGAACCCAACTCCGACAAATGCCCCTGTTCCGGCGTCCTTCACTCCACCACTTGCCGAGGTTGATCCCAAGGTCAAACCTCACGAGAAAGGTCCGAAGACCTTCCCGTACCTTTTCCCGACGAGTTCAAGCATCGTCGCGGCCTACAACACCGGCGACGACGTCCACCGCGCCGCCACCTTCAGATCCGGTGCATCTGAGGCCCAATCCGTCGATCAGACTGTACGGATGGAATCCTCACGTCCCTGCTAAGCGTCCTATGCCGTTGCCGCTCTCTGACGAGCTCGTTTCGCCGTTGATCCAGCTCCGGCAGCTTCTCAGCCGTCCGATCAAGACTGCAACTTGATCCAGCCGTTTGATCAGCCTGATCTTCTATCCAGTGGTTCCGATCTTCGATCTGAACATGATCCAAGAGTCCCCAGCAATCAGGACCATCCATATCAACTCCATGTGATCAAGATGCATCCTCAGCCGTTGATCAAGCATCCGAAGGTTGATATGAGTCATCAAAGGAGCTACCCTCCTTATTCGGATGACATATTCAATCTGATCAGATTTGACTATGATGGTAACACCGGTTTGGCTCAACTGACTCAAGTCCAGATTGACACCAGTAGCGCCAACCATGTCAGACAGGTTTGGACCAGAGTACAACTCGACACAACTGAAGATTCAACTTGGTTCAACCAAATTCTAGCCCAGACTAGTGCAGCAGAAGCATGGTCCAGCCATCTTCACTTCAGATTGGACCAAAGCCAGCTTGACCCAAATTCAAGCCAAGTTCCTGCACAGTTGATTAGACCATGGAGATCATATCCCATCCTATGGTCATGGGCAACTCTACTGATGGGATATGATGAGGATGATCCAGGAGAGCCATTGAAGATCTTATTCTTGGAGCTACCTGAGCCTTCAGATCGACCTCCAGATGCTCCTTCAGCACTGCCCCTGCTACCCCTGGACCCGTCATGGGATCGACCCGGTTTCTCTCCACCGAGTCCAGAGCTACAGCAGCAAGTTGATTCAGTCCAGCCACATAGAGCCATCCTACCTGACTTGACTCTGGCCTTGAGGACAAGGCCAATTTTGAAGGAAGGGGGATGATACGAGTCGATTCGACGCGACCAACTGGATCCGAACCCAGAAGAGGAACCAAACTGGTTCAGACTCTTTCCTAATTTGACTTGGTCTTACCTAGTTCAAACTAGAGTATTTGATTAGGATTTATTATTATTCTTTTATTGAGTCCTAGTTGATATTTGATTGCTAGGAATTAATTACGAGTGAGTTGAGTTTGAAAGTCTTATTACTTGCTAATTAAGCAAGGGGGTTTTTTAGTTGGATAGTTGTCACGCCCCGACCCAGAAAACCCATCCAGGCCGGGACGTGAGGGTCCTAAACTCTAAAATCAAACGGCGAGAGCCTCCCCTGTAAACATCACTTTTAAACCTGGTGCATGATTATAATATTCACAATTAATTTAAACTACCATATCATCAAATCATAATACAATTTAACTTTAAAAAGATATAATAATGATTCAAGTCATCTAAGTACAGCAATCTATGATCAATTTACATCAAATTGAAATACAAATACATTTCTCCTTCAGATTACAGTAGGGTTCTACTCTACGTCACTCACAAAGGAAAGGGAACACAACAGTGTCGCTTGCCGCCTAAGTCTAAGGTATGTCTCGGGCCCCATAACCCATCGATGTCCCAAGGGCTCCTGTCATGAACCTCTCTCTTGAACCTGTTACCAAGATCACCCTAAGCACTAACAGGGGAACAATACCATGCAGGATCACCCTTACCCAGCAGGGATACCACTGCCTGGGGACCACGTCGGGAACACATCGATTACATCCTTAGCACACGGTCGGGGAGAGCGACACGACCTCTAAACCTCAAGCAATATATTCAGTCTGACTACTTAATAATCCTCGAATGATATCAAACATGATCATTGATGACAATAACGTCCTAATCCTCGACTACCCCAAACCCCGGTCCTAGGGCTAGATCCGGGCTACCCGAGAACCCCGGATCGACGATCGAAACCATTGCCTACCACCTAGCCTAATGCTTCTAATGCAATCAAGATGCATGCAATGCTCAGGCACAAGAATACAGGAATAGTAGCATGCAACAATATATGCCAAGATAACATACACGGGCTAGGCGAAGCATCAAGCTTGCCGGAGGGTAAACATAGCAAGGGTTCAAGCAATAAGGATCTATCTAGCAAAGCTATAATAACAAGTATCAAACATATCAAAATCCGGCATTACAACGGCGTCCACAGCCGTCAACCACAATTTCTACAACAGGGGCACAACCCCGCCCACACAGTACACAACAATTAAACCATCTAACACAAGTGGTACACCAGCGGCCCGCTCAATTATCTAAACATCCCAAGGGGCACAACTCCCTTGGTTCAACCACAAGCTAAGTATACATGTATACAATACGATGTAAGTAAGCATGACATGCAGTTAATTGCTAATTGAACAAGAACGATTTATAGTTAACTAAGCATGCCGACATCAAACAATTAATCGTCTAAAAACCACCAATTAGAACATGCTAGCCATCGAGATCTCTAGGAATACCAATCACATGAATCCCGAAGAATTAAACATGATAAAACATCGAAAATCCACTAACAAGTTAATTTCTGGATTTCTACATCTAACCCTAGTTAGAGGCGATGAAATCTCATCAATTCGACGTCCAAACGACGTCGAATTGGAAATTAAACTTGGGAAAATGTAGATTAGCATACTAAGAACATGCAGCAGCCCAAGAATTGGATTAATCTAATGATACGATGCACCTTCTCAAGAGCTTTCGTACCGGGTCTCTTGCCTTATCTCAGATCCTCTTTAGCCAAATCTATGGCTAGGTCGAGAGATACCTTTAGGGTTTTAGGAGAAGGACCCTAGGTATTCGACGAGGAAGGCGAAGACTAGAGGAGGAGATGGATGAGAAGAGGGATACCTTGCAGCTCCTCTAGGGTTGGCTGGCTTCTCTTGGAGATCCAAACCTTGGAGAACGTGGTGGAGGGAAGCACGGCAGCCAAGGGGACGCCGGGGACTTGGGGTTGGATGGCGGAGGTGGCTGGTAACGGCGGTGATGATAGTGGCCGGCTGGTGGAGAAGAATCCGGATGTAGAGAGAGAAGAAGGTGGATGGGGGATTTGTGGAAACTAAGTTATAGCTACTCCTAGGGTTACAACTACTCCTAAGATTTATCTCTACTAAATAATAACTCTCATAAATTCGTCCATGCATAATTACAAGCTATGGAGGTCCTTTTATAGAGGCCTCAAAAGAGTTCTACTACAACTAGAGAACTACCTTGCTTTAATCAGCAAGTAACCATACTTTCCTACTAAGACTCAATATAACTCAAACTTCCTGATTACTAGGACTCTTAATAGGAACTAATAAAGCAAATCATAAACTGAACTCAAACTAGGAAACTGACTCAATCAAGATAACTATTAACTAGGGAATCATCTAAGTAAGCAAACCAGCTAGGAATAGGATTCCTTTGGCCGGCTGAGCTTAGAACGCCCAAAGGGACTTGGGTGCAACCAACTCCTTGGCATGGGCCCATCCAAGCAAGGACGTGGGTCTCTTCTTGGAATGGCTCGGTTCGACCTCGTATCATCTAATCACTAATCTTCCCGGAATTCACTAATCAATTCACTAATTGCGGTCTCGTCGCAAATCCGAAGAATAATCACCATAAATCGTAGAAAACTCTGAAAATTACGAAATCAGTGGCAAATGAAAGTAGATTCGATGATCTACAACTCTCGTGTTGATGATCTACAACTCTCGTGTTGATGATCAAACGAGATAATACACGTATGAGCCACGATCTGAGCTTGAACGGCTCAGCTTGCAGAAAAACAGGGCTTTGATGAAATCCGGGAAAAACATGCATAAAACCCAAATAAATCTCAATCAAATCTCCATAGACTTCAATCAGTAATTTAGCATGCTTAGAGGGACTAATTAGCACAAAGAAAACCACTAATACACAAATCAAACCCTAGATCTAGCTTATCCTAATGATATAGGTAGAAACCCTACCTTAAACGCAATCCACGCTTCAATCCTCTGCTAATCCGCCGTCCCACGTCGCCGTCGCCATCTCCAGCTCGCCGGAGAGCCGCCGGAGGCCTCCCCCAGCCGCAGCCATCGTCGGAGAAGGAAGAGGGCTGCCGCCGGAGAGAGAGAGAGGAGGAAGGAGGAGGAGGAGGGGACCTCGCCGCCGCCTCCAGGCCGCCGGGGAAGGGACGGGGTCGCCGCGGGAGAGAGGGAAGGTTGTCGCGGGAGAGAGAAGGGAAGGAAGGAGGGGGCTTGGGCACGGGAAAGCAGGGAAGGAAGAGAAGGAAAAGAAAAACAAAGGAAAAGAAAAGGAAAGGAAAAGAAAGAGAGAAGGAAAGAGAGAGAAAGTAAATAGGAGAGAGAAAAGAGGGTTAAGCCACTTAAGTGACTTAGCCGGTTCAGACGAACCAACTGATCGGACTGAATCCAATCTGGCTCCAAGTTGCGATCTCTACTGGATCTACTCAATCGCGTACATCAATCAAGGCCGTGTGTGCACTACGCGGGTGTGAAACTGACCGCCAAGGTGCAATTTACCAAATTGCCCTGGGGGTCCAAAAATCGCGATGCGATCAACCGATCGCAACCCAAGGCCAACTAGGCCAAACCACAAAACCAGACCCTCGACCTACCGCGGTCGGACCGGGTTGGAGGAACGAGTCCTCACAACCTATCACCCTTAAAGAAATTTCGTCTCGAAATTCGATAAGAGTAGGGTCGAAAACAACAAAACAAAAACAAGCACACCTGCACAAGACAAGAAAGGTTAGCAAGCTCGTAACCTGAGCAACCACACAAGACTGAGGAACACCTGGAACAAACTGCACATGCGCCTCCAGCGCTCCCAAGTTACCTCTACAACACCTCTGTACCTTCAGAGGACTAAAGCTGACTGAACCATTCTTTCTCTTGAAACTGGTCTCTCCTGCCAATCATCTGAACTAATTGCCCTCTTATACAATGTATCCGGCCCCAAGCTCGAATCATCGCGTCTGATGACGCATGACGTAGCTGAACGTCGCCTCCTCGGCACCTCTGCTGCCAACACTGAATGGATCCGTCTCGTATCATCTGAAATGACACTTTGTCGCCAACTGTGTCTCCAACAGTCGCCGCTTCTGATTTGCACAGAGTCCTCTGTCAACTCTGACCTGATCTGCGCTGATTTTCTGAAAATTGGGTGACGATATCTGGATCAAAGGATGAAGTCTGTCATGCTATGACATCCACGCTGGCACTGGAAAAAGGACTGCAACACCTCTGATGTGTGTCGGTATTCCGTCTCCGCCTCCTGACTAGTGAGGTAACAAGAAAAGAACTCTCTTTTCTGACCTCTGCACCGATGCCAACTATGCTGATGACGAAGTCCCTGATGTATCTCCGTAGGCTCTGTGTCGTCGTCGCTCCACGTCATCATGACTCTGGTGTAAACTATCGGAGTAGGGCTGCCTCGGCCTCTGGAGCACAATCAACTGTCTGCTGATGTCATTAGAAATCTATGTTCTTTGCCAACTCTGACTAATCCTCTGTGTGGATGGACCTTCAGAAACACTGTCACCAACTAAAAGATTCCGAAGGTCATCTGCGTAGCTCTTTCGTCTGCTATGCGCCGTCATGAGTCTCTGTCTGATCTGTGCTAAGCTCTCTGGAGACTGTCTGATGATGTCTGGAAAGGTGGGAGATGCCTCAACAACCTCTGTGGAGCAATCAGAAGAACGGCGCGAACTGTCGTACTATGCCTCGAATGGTACGTATGTCTAGACTAACGACTGCTGAAGTAGACGGACTCCAGCAAAGCGACGTACACCTCCCAGCTGCCTACTGCATCGAGGACACATGCCCTAAGCATGTCCTCCGAGATCTGGATCGTCCCCTCTGAGTGGGCAATTTGGTGACGACATCCACCATGCTATGCTTCCACTTTCGCTAACACTGGAAAAGCTGCAACGGGTCTGCTATATGTGGATGCTCCGCCTTCACCTCCTGACAGGTGAAGTAGTGGGGACAAACTCTGCACCTCGTGCTACCAACGCTGATGACGGTCACAATATATCACCATGCCTCCGAGGTGGCCAACAAGGGAAAGGAGTAGGACGTTTGAACGCCATCATTGCACAACTCTGGAACTGAGGCTCGATCTCTGAAACACAACATACTGCCAGCTGACGCTGTCTGCCTCTCATCTACACGCTGGGCATCAATCTGGACATGAACCTCCGTAAGATTCGTGTCGTCACTTCACATCACCATCACTCTGGACTGACATCTTTTGAGTGGTAAGGAGTGCTGTCCGAACTGGATAACTGTCTCCATATCCGCCACTGATGGGTTGTCACTGCCGCTAAAACTGCTCTAATTCCTCTGGCTCATCTGCTCGAGGTAATAGCTACGACATTGGCCTAAACTGAAAGGTGATATACCCGAAAGGTCGAAACCTTTCTAGCAACTACCAATTGCTATCACCCTTAAAGGCACTAACATAGTGACTTTAAGACCAGAGCTCCGGTCTCCTCGTCAATCTGGTCAACAATCCCGCGGTCCCAGAGACGTCTCCGCTGAAACACGAATGTAGTCTTCGATCTCTGCCATCACATATTTGCTTCAAGCTCAATTGGATCAACTAATCTGTCTGCCGCTGACACAATCCGTATCTCATACTGAAAGCTGTCCTCGGGATGTCACAATCCCGAGTCTTTATCTGATTGCAACTGGTACGAAAAAGAAACAGAGCAAAATGTCGCTGGAAAACAGGGCAAGCACAACAAATCCAACCCCGATGAAATCCTATGGCCTAATCTATGCTAGTAGAGTCTAAACCAAGTTTAGGCTAGAAACCCTACCTCTAGCGTCGAGCACGCCTCCTATTCCGGCCGCGTCATCGTCCCCGAGCTCCAAGCTCTCCGCCGGTCACGATCTCCTCCGGTCGTGGGTTTTCCTCCTTGCGATGGGTCTTTCTTCTTCTCTCTGTTTGTGCCGTTGGGATGTTTGCTAGCTTAGGGTGGTTGTGATGTTATCCTCTTCTCCTTGCTGCATCGGGTTGGATCTATAGATTTTCCTCTGGTTCTTTGCCGCTGTTCTTAGTTGGCTGGGTGCTTGAGGTTCCCCCCTTTAAGCCCCTGTTCGGTGCTCTCCTCAAGCCTTCTGATGTTTGGTGATTTCACTGATTAATCGCTGGGTTTTCATGGGCTCTGTTCTTCCTTTCTTCGCAATTCCATCGATAAGCATGTTAGCCTAGGATCTCTGTGCAGTTATCCAATTCAGACAACACTCATTACCACTCAGAGAGATTAGCACAGATCAGATAGAAACTCCTGACGGCGCAGAGCAGACGAGAGAATCAGCGCAGACCAAAGGCGATGACCTTTGGAGTTTTTCAGTTGGTAACAGTGTTTCTGAAGGTCCATTTGCACAGACGATTAGTCAGGGTTTGCAGAGAGCAGAGTCTTGACGACGTGGAGCGACAACGACACCGAGCCTACAGAGATTCCTGACGACATCAGCAGACAGTGATTGTGCTCCAGAAACCGACTAGCAGTTTCAGAGTTGCGCGAGGACATCATTGGTGATGCTCACTTTTTCCTTGGTGCTGTTCATCCCAGAGGCATGAGGGAATATTATGGACTTCGTCATCAGCTTAGTTGGCATCGGTGCAGAGGTCAGAGATAGAGTTTTTCCTTGTTACCTCCCCAGTCAGGAGGCGGAGATGAAATGCCGACAGACAACATCGTTGTTACAGTCCTTTTTCCAGTATCAGTGTGGATGTTATAGCATGACATACTTCATCCTTTGATCCAGATATCGCCACCCAATTTTCAGAAAATCAGCACAGATCAGGTCAGAGTTGACAGAAGACTTTGTGCAGATCAGAAACGACAACCATTGGGGACACAGTTGGCGACAGAGTGTCATTTCAGACGAAACGAGATAAATCCATTCAGTGTTGGCAGCGGAGGTGACGAGGAGGCGTCATTCAGTTGCATCGTGCGTTATCAGACGTTGATGATTCGAGCTTGGGCCAGATACATTGCATAAGAGGGCAATTAGTTCAGATGATTGGCAGGAGAGACTAGTCACGAGAGACAGGACGGTTCCGTCAGAGTTAGCCCTTTGAGGTACAGAGGTGTTGTAGAGGTAACTTGGGAGCGCTGGAGGCGCATGTGCAGTTTGTCCCAGGTGTTCCTCAGTCTTGTGTGGTTGCTCGGGTTACGAGCTTGCTAACCTTTCTTGTCTTGTACAGGTGTGCTTGTTTTTGTTTTGTTGTTTTCGACCCTACTCTTATCGAATTTCGGGACGAAATTTCTTTAAGGGTGATAGGTTGTGAGGACCCGTTCCTCCATCCTGGTCCGACCGCGGTAGGTCGAGGGTCTGGTTTTGTGGTTTGGCTTGGTTGGCCTTGGTTTACGATCGGTTGATCGTATCGCTGTTTTTGGACCCCAAGGGCAATTTGGTAAATTGTGCCTTGGCGGTCGGTTTCACACCCGCGTAGTGCACACACAGCCTTGATTGATGTACGTGATTGAGTAGATCCAGTAGAGATCGCAACTTGGAGCCAGATCGGATTCAGTCCGATCAGTTGGCTCGTCTGAACCGGCTAAGCCCCTCTTTTCTCTCTCTTACTTATTTTCTCTCTCCTTTTTCCCTTTTCTTTCTCTTTCTCTTTCCTTTCCTTCTTTTCCTCTTCCCTGCTTTCTCGTGCCCAAGCCCTCCTCCTTCCTTCCCTTCTCTCTTCCGCGGCATGCCTCCCTCTCTCCCGCGGCGACCCCGTCCCTTCCCCGGCGGCCTGGAGGCGGTGGCGAGGTCCCCTCCTCCTCCTCCTTCCTCCTCTCTCTCTCTCCGGCGGCAGCCCTCTTCCTTCTCCGACGATGGCTGCGGCTGTGGGAGGCCTCCGGCGGCTCTCCGGCGAGCTAGAGACGACGGCCACAACGAGGGATGGTGGATCACGGCGGATTGAAGCTTGGATTTGCGTTTAAGGTAGGGTTTCTACCTTGATCTTTAGGATATGCTAGATCTAGGGTTTGATTGTTGGATTAACTGATATCTATGTGCTAATTAGTCCCTCTAAGCATGCTTAGTAACTGATATGAGCTTGGTAGGATTTTATCTTGGATTTAAGCTGGATTTATACATGTTTTTCCCGGATTTTATTGATGCTCTGTTTTTCTGCGAGCTGAGCCATTCAAGCTCAGATCGTGGCTCATACGTGCATGATCTCGTTTGATCATCAACACGAAAGTTGTAGATCATCGAATATACTTTCATTTGCCGCTGATTTTATAATTTTTGGATTTTCCTACGATTTATGGTGATTTTTCTTCGGATCTGCGATGAGACCGAAATTAGTGAATTGATTAGTGAATTCCGGGAATATTAGCCATTAGATTAGTCCGATTCTTGGGCTTCATGTTTCTAGTATGCTAATATACATTTGCCCAAGTTTGTTTTCCAATTCGACGTCGTTTGGACGTCGAATTGATAAGATTTCATCGCCTCTACCTAGGGTTAAATGTAGAAATCCAGAAATTAGCTTGTTAGTGGATTTTCGATGTTTTATCGTATTTGATTCTTCGGGATTCATGTGATTGGTATTCCTAGAGATCTTGATGGCTAGCATGTTCTAATTGGTGGTTTTTAGATGATTAATTGTTTAATTTTCGGCATGTTTAGTTAGATATAAATCATCCTTGTTTAATTAGCAATTAATTGCATGTCATGCTTATCTTACATCGTATTGTATACATGTATGCTTGCCTTGTGGTTGAACCAAGGGAGTCATGCCCCTTGGGATGTTTAGATAATTAAGTGGGCCGAAGCCGCCTCCCACTTAACCGGTTCAGCCAAGCCAGTCAATCCGGATCCAGCCCAATCCAACTTGGTCAGCTTGATCCAGATCACTTCAGACTTGACCCAGTCAACTCCCATCCAATCAGGCTCAACCAGATCCGATCCAGCTAACCAAATCAGCCAATTGGACTCAAATCAAGTCCGATCAGGGCGATTCTGATCGATTAGAGCAGTAGAGACCCGATACGAGAGGATTACGAGTAGACCGCTCGTATCAACTTGGTATCAGAGCTCCGTTCCACCGATTGTGCGGTTCAGAACCTTCTGGAAACTTCACCCATGTACGGAGTATCCCAGGAGTGGTGGGAACAACAAGTTAAGAGTCTCTCAGCATCTGTTTATCTTCATATTCTTGAAAACTGCTATTAATCTGTCCAGAATCTCGCGAAGTGTCCAACATGAAAGTTGTTCATCTTGAAGTCTTCTATAAGTCCTCCAAATTTCAGGAATTTAGGATTGATACGAGTCGATCTGACTCGACCAACTGGACCCGAACCCAGAAGAGGAACCAAACTGGTTCAGCCTCTTTCCTAATTTGACTTGGACTTCCCTAGTTCAAACTAGAGTATTTGATTAGGATTTATCATTAGTTTTTTATATTTAATTGAGTCCTATTTGATTTTTGATTGTTATGAATTAATTAAGAGTCCATTTGAGTTAGGAAGTTGAGTTGAGTCAAAAAGCCTTATTACTTGCTAATTAAGCAAGGGGGTTTTCTAGTTGGATTAGGACTCTATCATGTCTCTATAAAAGGACCTTAGTAGTTTGTATTAGGTTATGCATGAGATGAAAGATGAAGTTAATTAGTAGAATATCATAGGAGTAGAATATCATAGGAGTAGATGTAATATAGCTTCCACCAGATATCTATCACTGATCCACCTTCTTCCCCGCTGGTCATCTTCTCCGCAGCTGGCATCGTCTCCACCGGTATTTCTCTCTCCCTGCCACTTTCTCTCTCCTCCACGTCATCGCCACGTCAGCACACTGTTCATCATCTCCTTCCTCTCTCTCTCCCGTGCCCTAACCCTAGCCTCACCGCCGTCCAGCCTCTCCGCCCACCCCCGTCGCCATCCAAGACCTCCAACGCCTTCCCCTAAGCCCCACGACCCTGGCCATCTCTTTCCCGTCGCCCTTCACCGTCTCCGGCGTCTTCCCCGGCAACCTCAACTTCCCACCTCCGCCGCCCCTTCCGTGTCCGACCCCGATCTCACTCCCAGATCCCGCCAAAGTACCCCGCCAACCTCGCTAGACCAGATCCCGGTCTTCTACGACGTCCCAAAGCCCCGCAGAACCCTCCCCGTCATCCCCGACGCCAGTAAACCCAAACCCGCCGCCGTCGACCACCAGATCCCATCCATCTAGCCATCCTCCGACCAATCCAACCCGTTGGATCTATTCCCCATCAACCCACGACCTGCCCTGCCACTATCCCGACCTCCGCCGCCGCCCCTACGCCGGCGATCCACTCCGGCGACTCCTCAGCCCTTGGATCGATCCTAGCTCATCCCAGCCAACCTTGACCAAATTGACTCAGCCACTTCACCCAATCCTAGCCGGTTCAGCCCAGCCACCTAGCCCAATCCAAGCCAGATTCAATTCCTTGTGCCAACCAACAAATTCAGTCCAACCCAGTCAAGTCCTATCCAGTCAGCTCAAGCCAGATCCGATCCAGCTAACCAGTTTCAGCCAATTGGACTCAAATCAAGTCCGATCAGGCCAATTCTGATCGATAGGAGCAGTAGAGACCCGATACGAGAGGATTACGAGTGGACCGCTCGTATCAAGGATTTAGCTGGAGAATTTGGTGAATTCTTTTCAAATTGACAGCAGAGCAACGTAATTTCCACATATTAGTCTTTTTCTGTATTTTCCAACTTAAATCTTCATGCAACCTGAAATCAATTAACAAACTATCAAATACAAACACTCTCAGGCTAAGAAATGTAAATTTAAGGGGTTTAAGTATGAACATTTAGTGACTCATCACACCCCCCAACTTACACTTTGCTAGTATTCGAGCTAAGAAAATATAAAAGTAAAGCAATAAATCTAACTAGCCACTTTCGTAGGTCTCACGGTTGCACTTAGCATGTGCAACAAGCCTGTAAATCCCTGGGTTACCCCAGTAGAGGAGTTATAGTCTCCTGAGGATTTTCAGGGATGACACCCACAAACATCTATACATTCCCTTGAATATACCATTAGAAATCAATCACGATATTCATCAACTCTAATGCATGAAATAGAAATCATATCCATGAATATACCCTTCAACTCATAGTCACATAAAAACATAGTAAATCGAAACATGTCATAGCATATTTCCAACACTTCAACATATTTAATCACGATTAAAAATAACTTTAACACTCCTGTGTGTGAATGGGGTTCCACATGCTTCAGAGTATCAATTATATCTAAACACTTCAACTATTCAAGATCACATTACTATCCAAGCACATATTTTCCACTTATCACATAGCAATCTCTGCTTTTGTTCATTTTTCTTTTCTTTTCTTTTTCAGCAGGAATTTCAACTGTTTTACGCGAACAACACACCTTGTTAGGCACATTGCCCGGTTACTAAGTATGAAACCCTTATTTTTTTTCTCTTCTTTTTTTCTGGAAATTCAACCGTTTTACGCGAACACCACGCTGGTTAGGCACACTACCCAGTTATTAAGTTGAAAATCCATTTTTTTCCCGGGAAATTCAACCGTTTTACGCAAACACCATGCTGGTTAGGCACACTGCCCGATTACTAAGTTGAAAGTCCCTTTTTTTCCGCATACTCAGATAATTGCATGTGTTCATGTATTTTCTGTGTCATGACATAAAATTGTAAACCTATCCCAATATCATGTTTAGAATCTAATATCAACCCCTTAACATGTGAAAGTGAACATGTGCATTAGGATATGTCAAGCTATCCTTAGATCATGGTAAAAGTGTTAAAGTATAGAAATAATATCATACATAGCAAAAATTTACTATTTCTTATATGACATACAAGTCTCAGAATAATTCATAAAATAAATTTCTAAAACATGCACCTTTGTCAAATCATATCATAATTTCATTCTTTCGACATAATTCAAGGGATGTATAATATTTGATTACCCTAAATATATATATATATATATATATATATGAGGATGAAATTTATGAATGCTACCCCCAACTTAAATGTAATTGTCCCCAATTACATTAAGTCATAAAAATAAATAAAAATAATAATAATAATAAAGGGTAGAGATAACCATAATGAACGCCTCAGAAATAGATATCTCTCTCTTCCAATTTTAGCTTAGGCACAACCATCATTGAATAAATATTTCCTTCCCCACCATAACCTGTCACAGGAATATATATCTTTCCAAAAAGATCAAATATAACAAATAAAAGTCCAAAAAGGTATTAGAATCATAGAAAATTTCGACAGAGTCTCCTTTGTAATAGCATGATATATCAACCTTGTACAAGCATTCAATCCACAAAAATTAAATTATAGACATAAAAATATTAAAATACAAGAAATTATCCATGCACAACACCAAAAGTATTCAACATCCATAATATCATCCTGATTGAAGATCGGGACCATCCGATCGGAAATTGAAGCTATGGAACACCTGGATCGTGTCCAGGCAACCATCGGATGGCTGGAAACTCGCCGGAGGTGATCAATGGTGAAACGGCTTCGCCAGAGGACGGGAAGGGTATAGGAAGAATCGTAGATGCTTGAGGAGGTCTCCGGTGAGTTCTGATCGAAGAATCGAGGCCTCCAGGCGGCGGAATGGCGGTGATCGGCGCGGAGGATGATGGCGGCCGGAATTGGATTCCGATGATCGAAGCACCAATCAAGGATGGGGACGATAGAGAAAGGATCGTTGAAGGCAAAGGAACTGTCCTATGGTGTCTGATTGAAGAATTGGGCTTTCAGGTGGCGGATTGAAGGTGGTCGGAGAGGTTGAGACCGCCGGAGGCGAAGACGATGATTCAGCCATCAAGGAATGGTTTTGATGGTGGAGGAAGCTTTGTGGTGACCAGAGGAAACTTTTTGAGGTGTTTGGGAGCAATGGGCGGCCGTGGATGAAGGTGTCGACGATGGCCGAGGGCCTCGTCGGCGTCGGAGGAGACGGTTTCGAAGGAAGAGGAGGACGGAGTTGAAGAGGTGGAAGGTTGGTGGAGGTTATGGTACTGGTTTGGAGGGATAAGGGCGGCCGGAGAGACGACGATGGGCGGTGGGTGGTGACGGCTCGGGGACGAGCCGACGAGCCGGGACGACGAGCCTTGATCAAACAATGGAGCGAGAAGAGAGAGGAAAAACAAGGAAATGCAAGAAAAATCCAAAAAAATAGAAAAAGACTTGGAAAAAAATTCTAAAAATTAAGAAAAATCCTAAAAACTGGGTTGCCTCCCAGCAAGTGCAAAATTTTACGTCTTTCGCTAGACGTCCTGAAAAGGTGCAATTATAGCATGGATCCTTCAATCCGATGACATCGATCACCCCACTTAGAATAAATTCCGCCATATAATGCTTGAAACGAAACCCAGCCCCACAATAAGTTCAGTAGTTGATGATGTAGGCCAATCAGTTCTTTCCTCCCCACACGTGAACTAGAGACTCCACCCTCTATGAATGGCAATCTATCATCATGTTTCATCTTGCAACCCGGTCTACGGTATGTGTCCCTCATAATGTTGGAACCCGGAAGTGAACATGGAAGGGATTTCGATCTCAGAATGGGTGTAGGCAATGACGATGGTGCAAATATAGGTAAAGGAGGAGGTGGTGGCTCAAGTTTAGAATATACTGACACATCTATGCAAAAGTGTGTGTTAACATAATAAACACGAACTTGTCCAGGATCTAAATCAGGTGCAAGAGTAAGAGATAACGGTGGAAGGGGCTCAACCACCCAAGAAATAGTTTCGGGCAAGATGTGTGGTTTGGTGTCATCTTTCGATTGTGCAGTGTCCTGATTAACATCATCATCAGATTCAGAAGCATAGGCATTCAAAATATTAGACATAATGTTATTCTTTAATTCAACATCATCATCCTCAGAATCATACTCATCCCAAATTATAGGCAATCGATCATCATGCAGTTTAAGATCATAATCATCATCTTCAGAATCATACTCATCCCAAATTGTAGGCAATCTATCATCATGCAGTTTAAGATCATAATCATCATCTTCATCAGAGTCATAAGCCCTCGAAATTACAGATAATCTATCAGTCATTATAACATGAGACTTATCATCAAAGCAGTCAATCAAACTATCAACATGGAAGCATTCATTCTCACGCTCAGGCAAACATGCAGTCTTAAAGATGTTCAGTTTAACATGCATATGGCCAAAAGAGACATCCATGACACCAGTTCGACAGTTGATATTCGCATTTGTTGTAGCCAAAAAGGGACGTTCTAAGATTATAGGCACGGTTTTTTTACAAAGAACAACGGGTTCCATATCCAAGACGACAAAGTCGACAGAGAAAAAGAAGTTGTCCACCTTCACTAAAACATCTTCTACAATGCCTCTAGGAGTCCTAATGGATCTATCAGCCAATTGAAGACTGATCGGTGTCGGTTTGAGCTCTTCCATCCCAAATTCCTTATAAAGGTAGTGGGGCAAAATGTTAACACTGGCTCCTAGGTCGAGAAGGGCACCATCAATCTGGTAGTCTCCTAGGCAACAGGGTATGGTAGGGGTACCAGGGTCCTTTAATTTGGGTGGCGTGTCATGTTTCAAAATTGAACTGACTTGTTCAGGTAAAAGGATTTTCTTGTCCCCTTTGGATTTTGTCAGGCGTTTATGAGTGCACAGGTCCTTAAGAAATTTGGCATACGAAGGGATCTGACGAATGGCCTGAAGCAAGGGTATGTTGATGTTGACATGTTTGAAAGTTTCAAGGATTTCCTCAGTAGCTCTTCGGGCTTTGATGGTTGGGTACGGGTCCCTAAGGGCTGCAGGAAAGGGCACTTTAGGAATATATTTAGCTGGATCAGGCTCTCTAGAATCAGATGGGCCAGTATCAGGTGAAAAATAAGAATCAGCTTGGGATGGATGTTTGATCTTCGGATTGGGCGTTTGATCATCCAGATTGACAGGTTCACTTATTTGATTATCTACTGTTTTGTCACTTCTAAGGGTCACAACGGCTTTTGCACTCTCGAAGTTTTGGCTTTCTACACAGTGCTGGCCTCTCAGGTTGGTGACAGATTGACTTGGCAAATGCCCATCCTCTCTTTTAGACAAGTTGTTAAATAGCTGCCCAACTTGTTTTTCTAAATTTGATACGGATTGAATCGTTGAAGATAAGTTGTTTTTCAATAAGGAAACATCACCTTTGACAGTTGAAATTTCGACCTTCATGGATGACATATCCCTATTGATATCACCTCTCATCTCTAAAAGTGTACTCATGATTGAATTTAAAGTGGGCTCAGTTGATGATTCAGGAGGAGGAGGTTGAGAGGTATTCTGTGGATAATGTGAAGAGTACCCAGGGTTTGAATTTGCAAAAGGTTTAGGTGGGTACTTGAAAGTAGATGTATTAGCTATATTGGTTTGCCCTTGAAAGTTACTTGAGTGTTGTGGCTTCCAACTAAAATTAGGATGATTTTTCCAACCTGGGTTGTAGGTATTCGAATAAGGGTTATTTTGAGGTTTGGAAAAACCATAAGTTGCATTAGCTTGTTCCTGAACAATGTCAGGGAAATTGGGAGCCAAATGACAATTAATGATATGATGATCCGAGCTAAGACAAAGGGCACATGTCTCACGAGAAGTGTTAGGCAATTGTTGAGCAAGAGATTGGCCTATTTTCAACTGGTTTAAATCTTTAGTTAGGAGGGCTACTTGTGCGGAGAGACTTTGGAATTCAGAAATTTCATGAATTCCTCGAGAATTATGAACAGTGGTAGACCGACTCCTAGAAACTGAGGCATTGTGTTGTGAATTTTCAGCAATGTTGTCATACATTTCCCAAAGAGCAGTCCAAGGTTTACTAAGAACAACACCCCCGCAGCAGGCTTCAACCATTGTCCTATACCGATCATTAAGACCATTATAAAATGAATGGGCTAATTGCCACTCAGGTACCTCATGATGGGGGCACTCTCTAAGGAGATCCTTAAATCTTTCCCAAGCTTCATGAAACATCTCATCTTCATTTTGCTTAAAAGAAATAATCATGGTTCGATAATTTTGAGTTTTAATGATAGGGAAATATTTTTTAAGGAAAGCATCCTGAAGTTGATCCCATGTTGAAATCGAATTTGGAGCTAAGGTTTGAAGCCAATGTTTAGCCTTGTCTTTCAAAGAAAAAGGGAAGAACTTGAGTCTAAAGGCATCATCATTAAAATGCTGAAGTTTGAACATGGAAAGGATTTCAAGAAAGCTAGCAATATGTCCATAGGGATCCTCATTCTCACGCCCATAGAAAGAAGGTAAGGTTGTAATCCAGTTAGGCTTAATCTCATAATGTGTAGCATTGATGGTAGGTGGGTTGATACAAGAAGCATAGGTATAAGGTCCAGGTAGAAAGTGATTCCTAATTGGGACTTCTCTATGATTGTTATCATTTCCACCCCTACCCATATTATCATTGGGGTCAATGACATGTTCCTCGTGTTCAGCCATTAAGGATTGCAAGTTGCTTATGGCTTCCTTGTAATTACTTAGAGATTTTTGTCTTAAGGTTCTAGCTGCTCGAAGTGTGGCCTCTATTTCTAGATCCAAAGGTTCCAACGGATTATGTAGGGATCGTCTGCCTTGCATGCAATATCACATAAAAAGAGAAAAACAAAATAGAATATTCGGAGGAGAGGACAAAACCCGGCAAACAACAATTGAAACGAAAAGGTTTGAAGCAAAAAGGCTTAGCTGACTGAGCAGTTCCGATCGGTCGGTTTCCAGTCCGATCGGTCTCTCCAGACCGCAACTCCTTCACTCGAAGGCCACTTCAAAGCAGATGGCGAAGTCCGATCGATCGAATTCAAGTCCGACCAGTCGCTCCATGTGCCTGGCGAGTTGTGTTTTTCTTCAAGAAAAATCCGTTCCAATGCTGCAAAAATTTCAGAAAATTGTCAGAAAAATCCTAAAAAAATGTAAAATAAAGTAAAGAAAAATAAAAATCTAACTACGCTCAGAAAAAAGAATTCAGAGAAAATTAAATCGATACTCCGTTTTAAATCAAAAGATTCCCCGGCAACGGCGCCAAAAATTGATCGCTCACAAACGTCGTCGTTAAAACGGATGCAAAACACAATTTAGAAATTTGTAAACCTTTCTTTCAACACTAAATTAATAAGATAGAATAATGGTGAAATACGAGGTCGGTCCTCAGGGAAAACTTTGATTACGAAGGAGAAACCAGAATTAAATCTCAGAATTCTAAACTTAAGCGAAAAGGATTGATTTGGATTTTAGAAACGGATTAATTAAAACTAATTAAGAAAGCGATTAGCAAAATTGGAATAGATTAATGAGAGAAAACCTAGGGATTACTCAATCCACTTTAGTTTCACTTCCTGTATTCTCTAGTTATCCTCTTGTTTTCTTATCTCGACATTATGGATTCACAGCTTCTTAAGCTTACATGAATCCCTAAAATAATGCGATTGCTTCCCTAAGGCATAACCTATCTAAACTTAGCATAGATTGTCTTCGAACTTAATTTGAGTACAACCTATCTTTATCTAGCATAGATTATCTCAAAGGCATACACAAAAGCAACATAAAAACCATCATACGAATCTCTACCATCAAGCACAGCAATCAAGTAGGTCTGAATGTACGTCAAGGAACTCTGTTCCCTCAACTCTTTATAAAATAAAACCATATTCATAGGATCATGTCTTTGAAAAGATAACATTCAAACTAGAAAATACAAAGAAGATCTACTAAAGTTTCATGAGATCCCTAAGTACATAATTAGCTACTCATCTTTGTGATGGAAGCCTTAGATTCGATGAAGAACAATTGGGATCCACGTTGTAGCTCCATCTTCTCCATCGAATCCTCCAAACCCTAGTTCTCTCTCTTTTCTCTCTATGGGGACCTCCAATTTTCGACTAGCAAACACCTTCTTATAGGTGTATTCCCGGAATTAGGGTTTTGGGTTAAGTTGGACCTCAAGTGCAACTCGGATTTCCTAGTTTAAGTCTGACAGCCTCTTCTGGTCGCGACTGGGTTCAACCCGTCTGGAATTTGGAAATGTGCTCAACATGAAAGATGTAGATTAGGGAGTCTTCTGTCCTGTCCCAAAGATTTGACATTATTTGAACTTATTTGGAATATTTGACGAATATTCTCCTGAGCGTCGACGGGACTAGTCTCCCAGCATCTGTTTATCTTCATATTCTTGGTCCAGAATCTCGCGAAGTGTCCAACATGAAAGTTGTTCATCTTGAAGTCTTCTATAAGTCCTCCAAATTTCAGGAATTTAGGATTTATCTGGAGAATTTGGTGAATTCTTTTCAAACTGACAGCAGAGCAGTGTAATTTCCACATATTAGTCTTTTTCTGTATTTTTCAACTTGAATCTTCATTCAACCTGAAATCAATTAACAAACTATCAAATACAAACACTCTCAGGCTAACAAATGTAAATTAAGGGGTTTAAGTATGAACATTTAGTGACTCATCAGGGAGTGAGGACTCGCCTCTCCTCAACCCTTACTTCTAATGTTCCTGAGGGTGAGAGGACCATGGATGCGACTAAACCGGCCAGCGCATCTGCCTTTTGGTTTTGGGATCGCGAGATATGTTGAATCTTCAACTCCTTGAAGCAATTGATGAGCTCCTTGGCTCTGATAAAATGAGGAATTAATTCTTCTTCCCTGATTGCATAGGTGTCGAGGAGTTGATTTATGATGAGTTGAGAGTCTCCATAAGCGTTGAGCGGGTCCATCCCCATTTCCAGTGCTATCTCTAATCCGATAACGAGGGCTTCGTATTCCACCATGTTGTTGGATGACGCTGAAGTTAGTGCAAAGGAATACGGGATTAGGGCTTGTATCGGAGTGACAAAAATTATTCATGCCCCCGCTCCTGAGTACCTGCACGCTCCGTCAAAGTACATTTCCCAAGGTGGTCGAATGTCGGTGACGAATACTTCTTCATCTGGTAAGTCATCTTCTACAGTCGTATTGCTTGGCACCGGGTGAGCGGCGAGAAAATCTGCCATGGCTTGCCCTTTGACAGCCTTTTGTGGGACGTACGTTATGTCGAACTGAGATAGTAGCATCGCCCATTTTGCGAGCCATCCGGAAAGGACTAGCTTTTTTAGAATGTATCACAAGGGATCAGTTTTGGAGATGAGCTGCATGGGATGCTCCAAAAGATAATGCCGAAGCTTCTGAGCAGCGAACACGAATGACAAGCATACTTTCTCCGTCTCCGAATAATTATGCTTGGCCCCAACCAAGGTTCTGCTAAGATAGTAGAGGGCTCTCTCCTTGCCTTCATCATCATGTTGCGCAAGCAAAGCTCCTAGCGATCCGGGCAGAGCTGCCGTATACAGGATCAAGGGCATTCCTTTGACGGGGGAGGCTAGAACCGACGGGTTGATGAGATACTCTTTTATGCTTTGAAAAGCGTTCTGGCAAGATTTATCCCATTCGAAAGGCGTCCCTTTCTTCATAAGACGAGAAAATGGTTTGTAACGGCCAGCCAAATTGGAGATAAACCTTCGTATGTAAGCAAGTCGTCCTTGTAGGCTGTCAAAACCATCAAAGGGTCGATGAAAGAATTCTGAAATATCTGAATTTATGTGTCCTTTATCAGAATTGCAAAAAAAATACCCTGAAGGCTATAATTACCAAAATACCCCTCTATGTATGTAGAATGATGTCAAAATCATAAAAGGTTAATTTGGAGTGTTATTGGGAGCTTAGGTCCATATTTTGACCAAAATACAAAAATACCCTACGGGGGTGAAAATTATCGAAACATCCCTTGGTTTATATAGGATGCCATCAAAACCATGTAGGATGAGTCGAGATGTGTTAGGGAGTTTAACCATGTATATTCAGTCAAAGTTCCCAAAATTCCCTCTGTCATTTCCAAAGTCGAGAAGGCATGTATAGAGCATATTAAGCATGTTTTATGAAATGCTGCCATGCCTTTGTAAAATATATAAAGCATGCATGTATGTGACAAAAGTAATTTCGTAAATATTACGAATTCTACCCTTAGTCAAAATCGGTGTCAACAATGCCATTAGAAATCAATACAATACTCATTAACTCTAATGCATGAAATTGAAATACTATTCATAAATATACCCTTCAACTCATAGTCACATAAAAATATAGTAAATCAAAACATGTTATAATATATTTCCAAATCTTTAACATATTTAATAATGATTAAAAATAACTTTAACACTCCTGTGTGTGAATAGTTCCACATGCTTCAGAGTATCAATTATATCCAAACATTTCAACTATTTCATATCATAATCATAGCCAAGAACTATCTTCCACTTATCAGATACAATCACTGTTTTATTTTCTCTTATCACATGCAATCCCCTTTCCCTATTATTTTGCACAATAATAACCCTAAACGAGGCAAAAGACTGCAATGCTCTCCACTCCATGTACATGACATGACATGCCATGACGGTGACATGGCATGTATTAAAAAACAACGAATAATGCCTACAAGAGAACTAATGCTATTAATGTGCATTCACGTGGCTTCATAGGCCAATAATATGGTAAAACAGTAAATAAGAATAAAAAAATACACCGTACCATTAAATGCGATGACTTGCATGAGAAGACTTGCTGGAGCATAGCCTCTCACGCCTTTCTCTGTTCTCCGACGGCGATGGTTGGGATCTGGGTCGAGGGGTAGTAGGCGGCCACATTGAGCTGGACCCACGACAAAGAAAGTGTCGGGCGTGACGCCGTCGAGGCCAAGATCGCGTTGGGCATGATCACCACGCGCGGATGCTCATGCTGGCCATGGCGCGGAGCACGCTAGCGTCAGCGTCGTAGAGCTCGATCTGGGCGATGCCCTGGGCTTTGAGCAGCCACCACCTTCTTAGCTGGCGAGAGGTTGTTTGCCACTCGACCATAGTTCACTCCTACATAACCACTAGCTACATATATATATACCATGTCAAAACACAATATATATATATATACCATGTCAAAACACAAAGCATAGAATACCATGAGCATCTAAATAGAGGGAGAGGAGATGCATTGGTGTCTCATGTGTGTGTACATACCTGCATAGGGGAAGGAGGAGGTGCAAGAGAGCAAGAGGAGCAAAAGGGAAGAGAGGAGGGTACTGAGAGGACCCATGCTCTGCAGCAAAGAGAGCATGTGTTTCTCTGAGGATGGAGGCCTGGGAAATGAGGGTAGCAAAGAGAAGAGCCCTTTTTCCTTGCTACTTTTACTAGCTCTGTTTCCCCCTTCGTTCTCTCTCCTCTCTCCTCTCTCTCTAAAGTGGGAGTGAGGGAGTGAGGACTGAAGGGTAGCATGAAGAGGAAGGTGGTGGAGCCCAGGCGAGCACCGTCGGCACGGCAGGTCTTCTCACGCTTACGACATGAGAAAGTATTCTTTTGCTTAGTTATCACTATACGCACATTAAATATTAACATCATACACATATATGAATTTCCACACGTGGTTATCACTATACGCACGTAGAAAGTATGCTAATGTCACACGAAAACAATACTCTATATGCGCGTATATGAATTTTCGCATGTGGTTATCACTATACGCACGTATAATGATAACTAACCAAGAAAAAGAATACTCTGTCACATTAATGACCCCTCCACATGGCAACATGTTATTAGCCAACATGTTATACGCGCATAAGAACTACAATAACGACACGCAAGAAAAGTATGCTAATGTCGCACGCGTGAGAAGACCAGCCGTACCGACGGTGCTCGCCTGAGCTCCACCACCTTCCTCTTCACGCTACCCTTCAGTCCTCACTCCCTCACTCCCATGTTAGAGAGGGGGGGGGGGGGGGGGGGGGGGGGGGGGGTTGATTGGACTCTTTTACGGATGTACAATAAATGAAAACCTAGATATAATACTAAAAGAATAGTATGCTTGTATAGATATGAAATCAATAAAACAAGTAATGAAGGATAAGAGAGAGTTACTCCACCTAGCTTGCAAGACTTCTTATAGAGAGTTAGGGCCTCTTTGAGGTTCTACTACTTGTAAGACCTCTTACAAGTTGTTCACCAAGCTTCCGGGTGCTTGGCAACCTATCCATCAAGTTTACGAGTGCTTGGCAACCTTACAATCTCTCTAAGCTCACTCTCGGATATCTCTCTCTCTCAAGGTGTACTTCACACTTGAAGTAGTTTTACAAAGGTTTAGCTCACAAATAAAGAGAACAAAACTTGCTAGAATATTATTATAATAATCCCTTAGCTTCCCCCTAAGTCCTCTGCAAGTTTGTTGCATCTTCTCTTTTATGGCTAAGCTCCAAAGCCCTCGAAATAGCCTCCCAACGGCTATTTTCTGTTTCAGTAATGGCTCTTTAACGGCTACTTTCCTGGCTGGCGGTAGACCATCACATCGCATGTGTCACACCCCGACCCAAAAAACCCATCCAGTCCGAGGCGTGAGGGTCCTAAACTCTATTTCTGAAATCAAACGGCGAGAGTTTCCCCTGTGTTTTCTCAATTTGAACCATGTACAATTATAAATTAAAACGATAAATCTAACAGTTCTAAATTTCAACATGAATATGGATCTATTATCACAAATCTTACTATATAGTACAGGTTCTGATACAATCTTTCATCAACCCTCATTACATAATTTAATACAGACAATCAAATCCTCGAAGAGGGAAATTATACATTTAATGTAACTGCAAATGTACAACTATTAACAAAACGGAAAACTCCA
The DNA here is from genome assembly GCA_963920575.1 of Narthecium ossifragum. NCBI lineage: Eukaryota > Viridiplantae > Streptophyta > Magnoliopsida > Dioscoreales > Nartheciaceae > Narthecium > Narthecium ossifragum. The sequence goes on from OY986970.1 coordinate 14,006,474, forward strand.
GGATCGTCAAGTACTCCACGAAACTCCAAGTCCACGATCACCTCAAGAACGGCGCGCCAACACCCAAAAGATCACCTGAAAGGGAAAGGACTGCATCGATCTGCATCGCCGATGCAGCCCAGGTAGGAGTGAGCAATAAAGCTCAGTAGGGTTCTATGCTATTCTACGGCACACTGAAGGGAGGAAAACAACAACTGTGTTGTCTCTCCGCCTAAGTCTAAGGAATTGCAAGGGTCCCACAACCCTATCGATGTCCCAAGGGCTCCTGTCATGAAACCTCTCTCCTGAACATGTTACCAGGAGACCACGAAACAGTAACATGTAGGATCACCCTTACCCAAGCAGGATTCCCATGCCTTGGGGACCCACGTCGAGAACGCATCGACATCCATCCTTAGCACTTGCATTGGGGAGACGACACGATCTCTAAACCTCAAACAATATAATATAATATTCCAAACCGACTACCTAATAATCCTCGAATGATATCAAACATGATCACTGATGACAATCACGTCCTAATCCTCGACTACCCGAGCCCCGGTCCTAGGGCTAGATCCGGGCTACCCGAGAACCCCGGATCGACGATCGACACCATCGCCTACCACCTAGCCTGATGCTTCTAATGCAAACAGATGCATGCAATGCTCAGGCACAGGAATACCGGAATAGTAGCATGCAACAATATGCCAAAACAACATACACGGGCTAGGCGAAGCATCAAGCTTGCTGGAGGGTAAACATAGCAAGGGTTCAAGCAATAAGGATCTATCTAGCAAAGCTATAATAACCAGTATCCAACAGATCAAAATCTGGCATTAGAACGGCGTCCACAACCGTCAATCACAATTTCTACAACAGGGGCACAACCCCCCAGCCACGCAATACACAACAGGCCACAGTTACAAATTAACATCAACTAGGGCACACCTTCGGCCCATTTAATTATCTAAACATCCCAAGGGGCGTGACTCCCTTGGTTCAACCACAAGCTAAGTATACAAGTATACAATATGATGTAAATAAGCATGACATGCAATTAATTGCTAATTAAACAAGGATGATTTATATAACTAAACATGCCGAAAACTCAAACCATTAATCATCTAAAAACTGCCAATTAGAACATGCTAGCCCTCGAGATCTCTCGGAATACCAATCACATGAATCCCGAAGAATCAAACACGATAAAACATCGAAACTCCACTAACGAGCTAATTTCTAGATTTCTACATTAAACCCTAGTTAGAGGCGATGAAATCTTATCAATTCGACGTCCAAACGACGTCGAATTGGAAATTAAACTTGGGAAAAAGTAGATTAGCATACTAGGAACATGCAGCAAAGAATTGGATCAAATTGATGTCTAATTTCCACAGATTTTACGAATCAATTTCTTAATCTCTGTTTCGCAGCAGTTTAGGAAACAATTCGTCAAAAATCGTAGGCAAATCCAAAAATCATGAAATTAGCGGCAATTGAAAGATAACTCGATGATGTACAACTTTCCTTTTGAAAGTTTTACGAGATCATGCTCACACAGCTCAAAAATTGAGCTCGAACGCGACTGTTCATCGAAGAACAGGGAACCGACAAAAATCCGGGAAAAACATGTTTAAATCCAGCATAAATCGAAATCAAATCCTCCCAAACTTAGATCAGTTGCTAATCAAGCCTACAAGCATCATTTAACACAAACATAGCCATAGATCCAACAACCAAAATCCTAGATCTAGCTTAATCCAATGATTAAGGTAGAAAACCTACCTTCACACGCTAATCCACCTTGATCCGTCGTCCTCCGTCGTCCTCCGTCGCCGCCGCCGTCTCCAGCTCGCCGGAGAGCGGCCGAAGTCCTCCCATAGCCGCAGCCGTCGCCGGAGAAGGAGGAGGGCTGCAGCGGGAGAGAGAGGGGAGGAAGGAGAAGGAGGAGGGGACCTTGCCGCCGCCTCCAGGCCACCAGGGAAGGGACGGGGTCGCCATGGGAGAGAGGGAGGCTTGCCGCGGGAGAGAGAAGGGAAGGAAGGAGGAGGGGCTTGGGCACAGGAAAGCAGGGAAGGAAGAGAAGGAAAAGAAAAAGAAAGGAAAAGAAAAGGAAGAGAAAAGAAAGAGAGAAGGAAAGAGAGAGAAAGTAAGTAGGAGAGAGAAAAGAGCTAAGCCACTTTCAGACGAGCCAATTGATCGGACTGGATCCGAATTGGCTCCAAGTCGCAATCTCATCCGGATCTGACGATCGCGAACGCTCCTACTAGATCTATTCAATCACGTACATCAATCAAGGCTGTGTGTGCACTACGCGAGTGTGAAACCGACCGCCAAGGCGCAATTTAGCAAATTGCCCTTGGAGTCCAAAAGCAACGATATGATCAACCGATTACAAACCAAGCCAAACCACAAAACCAGACCCTCGACCTACCGAGGTCGGACCGGGTTGGAGGAACGGGTCCTCACAACCTATCACATTGACTGTTACGAGCGGTCTACTCGTGATCCTCTCGTAATGGGTTCCAATCGATCAGAATCGGCCTGATCAGACTTGATTTGAATCCAATGGGCTGATTTGGCTAGCTAGATCGGATCTGGCTTGAGCTGGATCGGATCTGGTTGAGCCTGATTGGATGGTACTTCTTGACTGGGACAAGTCTGAAGTGATTTGGATCAAGCTGACCAAGTTGGATTGGGCTGGATCCGGATTGACTGGCTGAGCCAATTTGGCCAAAGCTGCCTGGGAAGATCCAACGGCTGAGGAGTCGCCGGAGTGGATCGCTGGCGTAGGGGCGGCGGCGGCGGTCGGAATACTTCCAGGAAGGATCACCTGGAGGTGGGGATGAGATCTACCGGCTCGGATCGGTGAGGTAGGTGGCAGATTGGCCGGATCTGGGAGATGGACGGCGGGGGTTTGGGTTCACCGGCGTCGGGGACGACGGGGAGGCTTCTGCGGGCTTTGGGACGTCGTAGAAGACCGGGATCTGGCCTAGGGAGGTCGGCGGCGTACTTTGGAGGTAAGATATGGGTCGGACGCGGCTTGCCAGTGATGGGGACGGAGATCGGGTTCGCCGAGGACGGCGCCGAAGGCGATGGAAGACGGCGGGGAAGGGCTGGCCCGAGTCGTGGGAGGTAGGGGAAGAGATTGGCGGTCTTAGGTGGCGACGGGGGTGGCCGGAGAGGCTGGACGGAGGTATGGCCGGCGGTAGGGTAGGGTTTGACCACGGAAGAGGAGAGAGGAGGAAGAAGGAGGTGACGTGGCGCTGACGTGGCGGAGAGAGAAAGTGACGGGGAGAAAGAAGATGAAGGTGAAGGCGATGCCGGCTCGGAGAAGATGACCGACGAGGAAGAAGGTGGATCTATGGTGGATTTCTGGTGGAATCTATATTACTTCTACTCCTATGATATTCTACTCCTATGATATTCTACTAATTACTTTATCATTCATCTCATCATAACCTAATTCAAACTAATGAGGTCCTTTTATAGAGACCTTAACATAGTCCTAATCCAATAAGAAAACCCCCTTGCTTAATTAGCAAGTAATAAGGTTTCAAACTCAACTCAACTTCTTAACTCAAATATCAACTAGGACTCAATTAAATATAAAAGACTAATGATAAATACTAATTAAATACTCTAGTTTGAACTAAGGAAGACCAAGTCAAACTAGGAAAGAGAGGCTGAACCAGTTTGGTTCCTCTTCTGGGTTCGGGTCCAGTTGGTCGAGTCGGATCGACTCGTATCATCGACCGTCACGTTCTTCTTGAGCCACGGTCAATCGACGCATCGACCTTCGAGCTTCACGGTCGACTGTCGCATCGTCTGTGAGTCTCTGCTGTGAAAACCACTTCCCAGGGTCGATGCCTCATTCGACCGTCGCTTCAACAAAACAAGTCATATATGCCGCGGTCAACCGTCCCATCAACCGCCACATCGACCGTCGTGACTTTTATCCTCGGCGGTCGATCCGTCCATCGACCGCCAGACTCCACGATCAACCTCTTCTTCTCATAGCCCGCGGTCGATCCATGCATTGACCGGCATCACAACAATAACTCAAATATAAAAGTTAAAGTATTGTTCCAACATATATTCTATCACATATATCTTTTATCATTTAAGAACATATTGGCATCATCAAAACACTACTAAGACTAACAATCTCCCCTTTTTTGATGATGACAATCCATTTATATGAGATGATAAAATATCTATTGCTTTCCCTAAATCTATGCATCCATTTCTTTGATAAAAAATGTTCTAAGATGAATACTAAGGATGCACACCAGTCATATTATATTAAAAGTTCTATCCATGATATTATGATAAGATAATTTATCTTTTAGTATGATTACTTCTTTAAAACAAGTAAAGTTAAGCTAGTAAGAAATATTCAACTAATATCATGATTGGTAGCAATAGATCACATCACAACTTTTTCTCTCCCTATGGAATCATCAAAAAGTGAGGATGGGGCAAGAGAAAAATTTGGATCACTAATGGCGGCTTGATCTCAAATCGATTAAAATATTCATGATATGAAAGGAAGTAGGGGATACATTTAGAGGGGAAAAAAATTAAACCTATTCAATTAAAGTAATCCCCATACATAAGTCCCTTTATCTCCCCCAAAGACAAACCAATAAAAAAATAAAGTGAGATGCGATAAAAAGTTCCATGAAAAAAAATATGACACAAACAGTGGTGGTCAACCTTCAGAAAGTTCACGGTCGACCGTCGAGCACAATTTGAGCAATTACGTAGTCACGGTCGATCCAAGTGAACTCACGGTCGACCGTCACTTCCAGAAAATGAATTTTTAAATTTAATTTAAAATGATTTTTGAATCAAACACTGATGAAATTTTGCATACAAATTGTAATTGAATATTTTGAGCTAAACCAAGTCATTAAACATGAAATTCATGCATTTAATCAAAGATTTGGCACATGAGTGTATGTGTGTGAAGAACTCACATACCACTTATTTATTGCATGAAACCAATTGAAGAATTGAAGCAAATGATGCAAACATGTCACAATTTCTCATAAAAGATGATTAAACTTCATTGCAAATCAGTAAGCATTATAATGCAAAATATGACTATATGAGCTCTTTTAAAATCAATCAAAATGCAAGATTTTAACTAAGATGGATTCTTTTCAAAGATTCATTTCAAATCAAGAAGAAAGACTTCATAAGGATTAGGAAATTTTTAAAACTTCTATAGAGCAAATCACAAGATAAAAATCACTACAGCTATTTGAGATACCAAATGAAAATGGAGGAACAAGATTTCATACCATTGGAGGGATCATTTATCATTTGATGACTATTTAGCATACCTCCTTTTCTTGAAAACATTTTCTTGTCCCCACCTTATGCCTTGAGCATCCACCATCAAGATATCACACTTTTCTTTTGAACTTGTCTTGACAATTGGATCTCAAGCATCCCTAACACAAATCATGTCTTGATTTTTGGTACCCAAATCTTTTTGGATCCACTATCATTAGTTCTTGACATATGCATATAAGATGTATGCTTTGGAATCCAAAAGGTGTTAGCACTTGCAGTCTTCATTAAATAGCAATTAGAAGCAATATGTCCTATTTTGCAACAATAGTGACGAGTAGGTACATATTTGCAAATCGAGAAGGATGAGATGATGCATTAACAAAGCTTGTCTTTTTAAAATTATTCACCTTCCTAGAATTATAGCCAATTCCATTCTTGTTCAATGAACTACGTTAGCTATCAAGTCTCTCATTAAGTATGATCTTACTCTTCATAAACTTAGAAAGAGTAATTTTCAATTCATTATTTTCAAGGGTGAGATCCCTTTTTGATTCTCTTAAATTGATGATTTCCTTTTGCAAGTTTTTTGAGTTTTTTTGTAAAATGCCATGCTCATATTTGCAACCCTCAAGTTCTTTTCTAAGTGAGTCATGATCATCACTAGATGTCTTACTCATCATGCATTTGTTCTCATTTTCCAATAAGTCAATCCTATACATGGCATCTAGTTTTTCTTGTTCTAGCTTCCTAAAGTCCTTACATGAAGCATAATATTTCTTTTTAAGGAACTTGAAATCTTTAGATAAAGAATGATAAGCTTCAAAAAGTTCATCAAAGGCTAGCTCATCATTTACCTCATGATCTTCTTCCTCATCCCCGATGGCGATTAGACAAATATTTGTCTTTTATTGCTCTTTTTCATCGGAGGAGGAATCCATATCGCTTTCACTCCATGTTGCCACTATGCCTTTATTTTCCTTGAAACTCTTCTTTGTTGCCTTCTTGAGTTGAGCACAATCATACTTGTAGTGTCCGGACTATCTACACTCATAACATATAATGTTATTTGAATTAGATGAGGTAGAGTTTGATTTTTCACCTTCGGAGGTTTTCTTCTTGACATTCTTCTTTCCTCCTCGGCGTTTGAGCATCCTTTTGATTTTTCTTATAATTGATGCCAATTCCTCATCACTTGAATCCGATTCTTCATCACTTGAACTTGATGAATCTTGGTACGACGACTTGAATGCAACCGATTTTTCTTTCTTCTCTCCTTTATCGTTACTCTTCTTCAAACTCATCTCTAAGTATCTTTCTTATAATTTCATCATTAGCATAAGATTTGCCAAGAGATTGAAGAACATTTAAAATATTATTGAAGCGTGTAAACATTTCACTAATGGATTCATCATCCTTCATGCTAAAATCCAAGGCAGTGTGTGCACTACGCGGGTGTGAAACCGACCACCGATGTAGCGCCCCGACCCGCGAAGGCCAAACCGGGTTGGGCAACGCGAACCGAAACCTAACTAAATGCGGAATAATTTTGGCGAGGGTTCCCTCTAGCTTACTGGTTTCCCCAAACAGTTCATAAGCAGCCTTATTTAACAATAATTCAAAATCTCATAAATAAAGCAAAGATATATTCAAATCCTCAAAAGGGTTTACATTCATATACATCATACTCCCGTAGAAGACTGACTATAACAAAAAGGTAGACGACGATCACCGCTCCTCAAGCACCGCTAGACGCCGCCGCGCCACCAACACATGCCCGGTAGGGGCCACCGAAGAAGAGCTAACGCCTGCACCTACAAAACGCAGCCCGGGTATGAGTGAGCACTAAGCTCAGTATGGTTCTACACTACGACACATAAAAAGGAGGGAACACAACAGTGTCGCCCCCAAGCTAGGCCTAGGTGTGCTACGGGGTCCCATAACTCCACCGGTGTCTCTAGGTATCCAACCATTGTCACCCTAACGAACTGGGCCCATCCCGGAAACACCTAGTACAGCAGGAAGAAGACACTGTTGAGCAGAACAAGTTTCTGCCCAGCAGGCACACCCTCTGCCCGAGGATGAAACGACGACACCGGCTGCACCCTCATCACCTGGCTCGAGGCCGACACGACCTCTAAACCTCAATCAACATGTATTCAAGTCATCTAAGCCTATCATCAATATTGACTGAATACTACAATCCAACCTGGACCATGTTACCCGCCACGGTCCTAGAGCTGAATTCGAGCTACCCGAAAGCCTCGGATCGGTGATCAACCCATCGCCCACGCCCTATCCTTATGCATTTAATACACAATCAAAATGGATGCTATGATCACACGCAGGTAAGAGGTATGCATACAACAATATGATAAAAATAACAAACAGGTCCAACTGGACTGCTGACTGCTACAGCGATACCAACGACTGCTGCCAACCAATCCATAGCAGGTCCCGGCATTACAACGGTACCGCGATCGTCAACCGCGAACCCCTGCAACGGGAACCAACCCTGAAAACACAAATGAACATATAATATTATTTAATCATCAAGATCCCCTAATTAGAGGCTAAGCGACCTTGTCGATCCGACGTCCGAACGACTTCAGATTCGAGATTCAACTTAGACAAAACGCAGGTAAACATGCTGGGAGCGATATATCCAAAACCGGGAAACATCCAACGGCTTGATTACCGAAAAAACGCTAATCAAAACCAATAACTTCACTAGTAATTCATAGAAAAATCAGAACATTATGAAACTAGTTGGACCTGAGAGTAGACCCAAAGATTTACAACTCTCATGTTCATCATAAATCAAGATCATGCATGTACAGACCGGAAAACACACCGTAAGCCGGCTGTTCTTCAAGACCGGAAACTCCGAGTTTAAACATGCTAAAATCTTACTAAAATCTGATACGATGCACCTTTTCTAGGGCTTTCGTACCTGGTCTCTTGCCTCGTCTCAGATCTTCTTTAGCCAAATCTATGGCTAGGTCGAGAGAAGGACCCTAGGTATTCGACGAGGAAGGCGAAGACTAGAGGAGGAGACGGATGAGAAGAGGGATACCTTGTAGCTCCTCTAGGGTTGGCTGGCTTCTCTTGGAGATCCAAGCCTTGGAGAACGTGGTGGAGGGAAACACGGCAGCCAACGGGACGCCGAGGACTTGGGGTTGGACGGCGGAGGTGGCTGGTAGCGGCGGTGATGAAAGTGGCCGGCTGGTGGAGAAGAATCCGGCTATAGAGAGAGAAGGGTGAAGGTGGCTGGGGGATTTGGTGGAAGATTAAGTTACAGCTACTCCTAGGGTTACAACTACTCCTAAATTATCCTACTAATAAATCTATTTTATTCTCATAATTCGTCATGCATAAAAACCCTAATACAAGCTATAGAGGTCCTTTTATAGAGGCCTCAAGAGAGTTCTACTACAACCTGAATACCTTCTTGCTTGGACAGCAAGTAAAAGACTCTTACTAATTCAACTCAAACTGACTCCTAATAACCAGGAATGAACTAAGTAAGCAAGTGACTTGACTCAATTAAAACTAGGACTCATAATAATAGGAACTAGCTAAGCAAATCATAAACTTAGCTCAACTAGCAAACTAACTCAATCAAGATAACTACTAACAAGGAAATCAACTGAGTAAGCAAACCAGCTAGGTAATTAAAATCCTTTTGGCTGGTTGGGCTTAGGACGCCCAAAGGGACCTGATTGCAGCCAGCTCCTTGGTGTGGGCCCACCCAAGCAAGGAGGTGGGTCCCTTCTTGGATTGGCTCAGTTCATCCTCGTATCATCCCCTCTCCCGTCGAAATGGGCCTTGTCCTCAAGGCCTGAATTTGCTGAGGGAAAAAGGGCTCTGCTCTTCTCGGACCGGAGTGACGTGGCTAGACCGCAATAGTTGCTCTGACTTGGCGGTGAGAATCCTAGTCGCACCCATGGTGGATCAAGTGGTAATGAGGCCACTGAATCAGGAGGCCATGTGGCTGGTCTAGAAGAAGGAAACTGAAGTGCCGGTGTATCTGGAGGTCGCTGGAACTCCAAAAAGTAAAGGACGACTGTAGAGCGATGGTGGTGTGTCCTTAGTAGCTGGCTTCCTGGGTCGAAGACTAGGTCAACTCGAATCGATTCTTCCCAATATTGATGTAGACCCAATATGGCAGCTGGATACGGTGGAGAACAGTTGAGCTTGGCGATCTCTCTGCTTTGCTCCAAAGGGATCAGCATGGCTCTAGCTTCAACATCAGTCCTCATGGTCAGAGTCGACAAAGTCATTCTTAAACTTCGAGTGGTTGATGGTTGCTGGCCGATGCTCATAGATCTGGTCGGCTGGAAGATGGTATCCGACTGAGGGGGGAAACTCCTTGGATCTCAGTTCGATCATTGGATGCTTGATCAAATGTCGAGGATGCGTAGAGATCATCCGGAATCTGGTCTGATCTTGCTGAAGGTTGCCATTTGGCCTGACCAAGTCTGATTGGCTGAGCTTGCCTGGACTTGACTGGCTAAGATCACATCTGACTAGATTGAATCTGACTGAACCCACTTGAGTCTGAGTTAGCCCGAACTGGTCTGAATCTAGGCTTGATCGGACTTGGTTTGTGAGGACCCGTTCCTCCAACCTGGTCCGACCGCGGTAGGTCGAGGGTCTGGTTTTGTGGTTTGGCTTTGTTGGCCTTGGTTTACGATCGGTTGATCGTATCGCTGCTTTTGGACCCCAAGGGCAATTTGGTAAATTGCGCCTTGGCGGTCGGTTTCACACCCGCGTAGTGCACACACAGCCTTGATTGATGTACGTGATTGAGTAGATCCAGTAGAGATCGCAACTTAGAGCCAGATCAGATTCAGTCCGATCGGTTGGTTCGCCTGAACCGGCTAAGCCACTTAAGTGGCTTAACCCTCTTCTCTCTCTCCTCTTCCCCTCTCTCTTTCTTTTCCTTTTCTTTTCCTTTCCTTTTCTTTTCCTTCTCTTCCCTGCTTCCCCGCGCCCGACCCCCTCTCATCTCCTTCACTCGCGACGACGCCGGCCGCTCCACTCTTCTCCGGAGCTCCTTCGCCACCGTTGCCGGCCGTCGTCTCCTTCGAGCTCCCCCTCCTTAGGTCCGGCAAGAGCTCCTCTTCCCCGAGCTCTCTCCCTCCCTCCTTCCCTTCTCTCTTCCGCGGCAAGCGTCCCGCTCTCCCGCGGCGACCCCGTCCCTTCCCCGGCGGCCTGGAGGCGGCGGCGAGGTCCCCTCCTCCTCCTCCTTCCTCCTCTCTCTCTCTTCCGCGGGCAGCCCTCTTCCTTCTCCGGCGACGGCTGCGGCTATGGGAGGCCTCCGGCGAGCTGGAGACGACGGCGACGACGTAGGACGGCGGATCAACAGAGGATTGAAGCTTGGATTGCGTTTAAGGTAGGGTTCTATCTATATCATTAGGATAAGCTAGATCTAGGGTTTGATTGTTGGATTAATTGATTTCTATGTGTTAATTAGTCCCTCTAAGCATGCTTAGTAACTGATATGAGCTTGGTAGGATTTTATCTTGGATTTAAGCTTGAATTATACATGTTTTTCCCGGATTTTATTGATGCTCTGTTTTTCTATAAGCTGAGCCGTTCAAGCTCAGATCGTGGCTCATACGTGCATGATCTCGTTTGATCATCAACACAAGAGTTGTAGATCTTCAAATCTACTTTCATTTGCCGCTAATTTCATAATTTTCGGAGTTTTCTACAATTTATGGTGATTATTCTTCGGATCTGCGATGAGACCGAAATTAGCGAACTGATTAGTGAATTCCGGGAAGATTAGCCATTAGATTAATCCGATTCTTGGGCTGCATGTTTCTAGTATGTTAATATACATTTGCCCAAGTTTGATTTCCAATTCGACGTCGTTTGGACGTCGAATTGATAAGATTTCATCGCCTCTAACTAGGATTAAATGTAGAAATCCGGAAATTAGTTTGTTAGTGGATCTTCGATGTTTTATCGTGTTTGATTCTTCGAGATTCATGTGATTGGTATTCCTAGAGATCTCGAGGGCTAGCATTTCTAATCAGTGGTTTTTAGATAATTAATTGGTTGATTTTCGGCATGCTTAGTTAACTATAAACCATCCTTGTTTAATTAGCAATTAATTACATGTCATGCTTATTTACATGTATACTTAGCTTGTGGTTGAACCAAGGGAGCTGTGCCCCTTGGGATGTTTAGCTAATTAAATGGCCGAAGGTGTGCCTTAGTTGTGTTAATTAGTAATTGTGGCCTGTTGTATATTGCAGATGTGTTGGATTATTATTTGTGCGGCCGGGGTTGTATCCCCGTTGTAGAAATTGTGGTTGACGGCTGTGGACGCCGTTGTAATGCCGAAATTTCGTTTGAATGTGTAGTTGTTTGTTAACGGCCCGTGGGCGTCGTTATAATATTGTATTATTGTAGTTTAGACATTTATCTGCTTTATGCTGTTTACCTCTTGGCGAGCTGTGGGCTATGCCTAGTCCTGTATGTTGGTGATGTCATATTGTTGCATGTATGATTTTTCTCTTGATGTGCACGTGAGCATTGCATGCATTTGACTGCATTAGAAGCATCAGGCTAGGTGGTAGACGATGGTTTCGATCGTCGATCCGGGGTTCTCGGGTAGCCCGGATCTAGCCCTAGGACCGGGGTTTGGGGTAGTCGAGGATTAGGACGTGATTGTTATCAATGATTATGTTTGATATCATTCGAGGATTATTAGGTAGTCGGACTGGAATATTATATTGTTTGAGGTTTAGAGGTCGTGTCGGTTCTCCAAGGCCAAGTGCCTAGGATGGTTGTCGATGTCCCTGACGTGTGTCCCAAGGCAGTGGTTTCCTGCTGGGTAAAGGGTGTTCCTACTGGTTCTGGTTCTTTGTTTCCTCCCAGCGTGTTTGGTTGATATTCCCAGCGTGGTCGGTTGAGAAGAGTAGGATCCCTTGGGGAATCGATAGGGGTTATGGGACCCCGCGGCATCCTTTAGACTTAGGCGGAGGAGCGACACTGTTGTTGTTTCCCTTCCTTTCTGTGCGACGTAGATTAGCGTAGAACCCTACTGAGCTTTGTTGCTCACTCCTACCTGGGCTGCATCGGCGATGCAGTCCTTTCCCTTTCAGGTGATCTTCTGGGTGTTGGCGCGCTATTCTCGAGGTGATCGCGGACTTGGAGTTTCGAGGAGCACTTGACGATCCTGGAGTTTTCCCCTTTGTTAATGGTTGTATATTTGCAGTTATATTAACTGTATAATTTCCCTCTTCGAGGATTTGATGGTATGTATTAAATTTTTTAATGAGGGTTGATGAAAGCATTGTATCAGAACCTGTACTAGATAGTAAGATTTGTGATTGCAGATTCATATTATTGTTGAATTTTAGAACTGTTAGATTTATCGTTTTAATTTATTGTGGAGATTATAATTGTACATGGTTCAAATTGAGAAACACAGGGGAAACTCTCGCCATTTGATTTTAGAAATAGAGTTTAGGACCCTCACGTCCCGATTCGGATGGGTTTTCTGGGTCGGGGCGTGACGTGGTTGGTGTAGCCAAATCTGGTTGAGCCTGGATTGAATATGTCCAAGTCTTGTAGGCTGGGAATGGAAAGAGATCTGGCAGCTGAAAGTGGCCGGAACTCAATCGCTTGTGAGGGAAGCTCGTCGGACTTCAAATCCCAAGGAGAAGAGGTAATGAGAGGATGGGGGTTCGTTCGATCCAACTGAGTGAATCTGGCCAGGGGTCAGTTCAGGTGGCGGATAGGGAGGGGGTCGGTGCCAGTCAGGAGTGAGGAGGTGGGGCTGATGGCGATATGGTAGTCGGGAATTGGAGCCGGGCTTGGTAATGTCGGGGAAGGGGTCAGGAGTTTTAGGGGATGGCCTTTGATGCCTCTGGAGATTCTTCGGTGGGCCAGAAGAGGTTATAGTAGTATTGGGCAGTGGTAGGTCGTGACTCCCTTGAGGTTTGCCGCCAGAGTCGGGGAAGATGGAGTTGGGAGCCAGCGGGGATGTACATGGAACGGCTATGGAAGGAGAGGTTGAGTGGTTGTGAGGAGCTTCAAGAATGCCGGTGGGTTTTGAGCTTCCGTCGGGGTCAATGATGAAGAAGGCATGGTCGGGGAAGGCTGTGATGGAATTGGGGTAGGATTGAGGAGGACGTTGGTTTGTGACGGGGGCTGCTGAAGAGGAATTGCTGGTGGTGGGGAAGTAGGGTTTGGATGAAGGGAAGAGGGAAGGAGATGATGTCAGGATGCTGGCTGGGCTGAGATGTGGGGTGGGATTTGGCTGAGGTGGTGAAGCTTTGTGGCAGCAGGTGTTGCTCAAGCTGAGGATGAGATAGCTTTGGCTGCTCAACTATCTCCTGGATCTCTCCTTCTTCTTTGATATTTTCTTCCCTGATGGTTGCTACCGCCCCACTTGGAGTTGATCTCGGAATCTCATGTGGAGTCGGAGTCGTATGTGTAGTCCTAATCCAGGTAGAGCTGGGTTTAGGTTCCGCAATCCAAGTCGCGGGTAGAATGGGATTTTGACTGGCAATCTGAACTCCGATAGGGCTTGACTGATTTGTAGGAGAATATCGTCGAATCATTGCTTCCCACTGTTCTGCTGAAGGGTAAGGCAAAGGGATCCAACTTTGGACAGCTTCCTTCCATTGTTCAGATGTAGGGTAAGTCATACTCCGAGTTTGACTAGGATTCCTAGTTGGAGTAGGATTTGCAGTCCTAGTTCCAGTAGGATTTTGAGCCCAAGTCGTACTATGAGTTTGACTCGGATTTCTAGTTGGAGTAGGATTTGTAATCCTAGTTCCATTAGGATTTGGAGTCCAAGTTGTACTCAAATGCCCATTGGTATTTGCAGGTTTGGGTTGGTTGTAGGGTGGAGGTAATGGTTGATATGGTGGTGATGGATTGTAGGGAAGACTAGGGTTGTACGGTGCGTAGGGAGGTGGCATAGGCTGCTGGTATGGAAGCAGGGCATGGGCCAGGTATAGGGGCTGGTATGGTAGTGGAGGGACTCGCCCAGGTAAAGTAGGGTTAGGGTTAGGGAACGGATGGCCAAGGGAAAGACGATGAGTGGGTTGAACCGGTTGGGTAGTAGGCTGGTTAGGAGGAATTGGATTGTAGGCTGCATAGGGTGGAAGGTAGATGATGATATGGTAGGGGTATCATAGATGGCGGTATAGGATAGGCTGGTACCCCTGCCATCAGTGCAGCTTCTGGAAGGCTTTGGGCGGCACAATCCGTAGAACGGAGCTCTGATACCAAGTTGAAACTCAAATCAATAATCAAGCTAATCTAGATACACATAACAACACCAAGAACAACCAAATCCATCGGCTAGACTAAGAGAAAACCCATAATAAACCCACGTAGGAAGAAACCTACCGAACTAAGCAACCTCGGCTGAATCCCCGCTATTCAAGCACCAAACCAGCTTCAAACCAAGCCACGGATTTTCCTCACGCTGCCACGAATCCAACGAGCCCTCAAGCACTCAAAAAAATGGTCAGAGGAGGGAGAACGGAAGGGAACAATGGAGAAGGAAAAACCAGAAAAAATAGATGAGTCTCGGGCTACTTATAGGCTCGAGTCCGAGCGATCGGTCCCAGGACCGATCGGTCGGACTGGGCCGGGTTAAGTCGATTCGTGTTCTTATCTAGACATGTCAGTCGCGCCCTTATCCAGACAACCGACACAGGTTCGATCGATCGCTCCCAGGAGCGACCGATTGCACACTGGCCGCCAGCTGTCCTAAAAATAAGCTTATGCGCGCCCGAGCTTGGATCTTTCGATCCAAACCCCCGCCTAGGGTTCTAGCAAACACATAAATCAAATAAAAGGGGTTGTGTGTGCACCACGCAGGTGTGAAACAAACCGACAATGCGTAATTTACCAAATTGCCCTTGCGGTCCATAATGAGCCACGGGCCCGACCTAGACGGTTGACCCAGGAGTAGAGGGACATGTCTTCACAACCAGGGGTCTAAAAGCAGCGATGCGATCAACCGATCGCAAACCAAGGCCAACCGAGCCAAACCACAAAATCATACCCTCTACCCAACGCGGTCGGACCAAGTATAGAGGAACGGGTCCTCACATCAGGCATGCAACAATATACCAAAAGAATAATATACAGGGCTAGACACACACGGCTCGCCAAGGGATGAACATAGCAAGGGTCTAGATAAAACGGATAAATAAAGATTTCGGCATTACGACGGCATCCACGAGCCGTCAATCAAAATCCTACAAAGGAGATACAACTCCAGCTAACAAGCAATCTAGCAGTTGAATAGTCATGCACGATGGCGGCTGGCGGGGACGCTGAGCACGATGAAATACTTCGACGATGACTCCTCGAACTCACGCACCACCAGGACAAAGACCACCTCCAGCGTCATAACCACCTGACGAAAGAGCCGTGCATATACCTGCTAACACAGCCTAGGTAGGAGTGAGCAACAGTAGGGTTCTATTCTACATCACACTCAAAAAAAGGGAAACCACAAATGTGTAATCAATACTATGGGAATCTCACGTCATGTGCACCGCCTACCCCAGGACGCGACCTCAAGTTGACCCCCCGTCGTGCCAACAGTTGCCTCTCTACTCTACACACACTACCTCGACAGGAGGGCGTAGGACCCAGGGTGCCACGTAACTTGCCCTCTCACAGGAGTCGATCCTGGGAACCTAACACGACCTCTATGCCTCAAATAACATATCAATCAAGCTATCTAAAAGATGCAACCTCGATAACATGCATATTTCACAATCAGACAATTCGCCCTAGTCCTTACTACCCAGCCTCGGTCCTAAAGCTAGATCCGAACTACTGAGTACTCGGATCGGCGATCAACCCATCACCCACGCCTAGCCTTAATGCTTGTAATGCAATCAAATGTATGAATGCTCACACGCACATATAAGAATACATGCATGCAACAATATGCCAAAACAACTTGCAAGAGCTAGGCATAGCATACAGCTTGCCAAAGGGGTAAACATAGCAAGGGTTTAAACAAAAAGAAATAAAGACGCAACATGTCCACAAGCCTCCATGAGGCTAACCAAATAACCAAACATTATAATATTATAACGGCACCCACAGGCTGTTAACAAGCAACTACACATTCAATCTAAATTTGGACATTACAACAACATGTACGCCCGTCACCCGAAATTCTACAATGGGGCACACCCCGGCCAAACAATTAACAACAAACCACGAGAATTACAATTCACATAATTTAGGGCACACCGTCGGCCCATTTTATCTAACCATCCTAAGGGGTATGACTTCCTTGGTTCAACCACGAGCCTCATACAGAGCCTATATATATATATATATATATATATATATATATATATATATGTATGTATGTATGCTCTTATATATATAGCATGCTATCATTTGAATATAAAGTTGCTAAGTACATGAAATTCATAAGAGGACGCACATGCTATAATATTTTGATATAAATCATAATTTGCATGATCGAAATCACAAATCCGAAATCCAATTCAAACGGAGGGAAGAAAATTTGGCAATTTGGCGAAAACCTTGGATCGAAGCCAAAACCTCCAATTCAATACTAGTAAACTTAGTTACATATATGTAATACATACATACATATATATATATATAGGTAAAGCATGCTTTGCAAATTAATTGCTAATTACACAACAAGATTAGTAGCTAACTAGATGTGCCGAAATCCAATGATTAAAACATCAAAAACCTACTAAATTGAACATGCAGATCGTAGATGTTATTAGGAGCTTCAATTCTACGATTAACGAAGAATTAAACATGAATGGACATCGAAAATCGAAGAAAATTCTTATTTTCGGATTACTACAGTAACATACATGTTAGAGGCGATGAAATTTCGATCAATCGGCGTCCAATCGAGGTAAAACTCAAGATCAAGTAAGGTCAGATGTAGAAATATATTTTGGGAACATCGTATCCAAGAATTAGATCGATTTGATGTCTAATTTCCATGGGTGTTTCGTTGGTGGAATAGCCAGACGCATGGGATCGTAGGATACATGCATCGGGCAGTAGATGCACTTGTTTGGTTGTCTTTTGGATCAGCCGATGCACTCTAATCCTATATATATAGGGATAATTATTTTTGAATCCTCCAAAACTTCTTAACTTACAAATGTACCCCTACATTCTTTAGGCTCACGTATGTACCCCTGAAAACATTGAAAAAATATTAAACATACCCCTCCGTTTAAGTCCGTTTATCCATTTAACATAACCACGATATAAATCTAATAATGGGGAGAAAAGTTTACTTAATTAACCACACAAAGTTTCTTAATTACAAATGTACTCCCATACAAAGTTACTTAATTACAAATGTACCATAAAATAAGGGACTTTTGTCATGATGCCGTTAACATAGTTAGGAATATTCTCTATTTATTCGCCGAGAAGTAACTCAAGGGCATGGTTAACATTTTTTCAATGTTTTTAGGGGTACATACGTGAAGCCAAATATTGTAGGGGTGCATTTGTAATTTTAGAAGTTTTGAAGGATTCAAAAGTAATTATCCCATATATATATATATGTATAATGTTCACAACATTATATGAAAAATATATATAATCTTTTAATATATTTTAATATATTATATATATTATTCATATAATATATATTAAAATTTAAGTTTATTGCATCATTATATGAACATTATATGAATAATATATATATTATTGATATTAAAATAATATAATGACTTTATTGAGATTAAAATAATGTGTACATAATTTTAATGTTTACATAACTTTATTGAATATATTTTAATATGTTTACGTGGTGTATAGGAGATGTACCGCAGATGGGTGCATCGCGTGAAACGTTCATACGATGCATGATTTGGCCTAAAAAATGTATCGCACGATGCAAACATTAGTTGATACGTGGTAAACATAACACAAGATCACCGTGAAGGGTGCATCACGCGATGCACCTTGATTCATCCCAACCAAACGCACCCTTAATTAACTAACTAATTCCACAATTTCTGTTTCACAATAGTTCTGAAGAAAATTTGTTATAATTCATATATAAATACAAAAATTATGAAACCAACGGAAATTGAAAGTAGATTCAAGGATCTACAACTCTCATGTTGATAATCATATGATATCATGCATGTACGAGTCAAGATCTGAGTTTGAACAGCTCAATCCGGATGAAAATAGAGTTTCGATAGATCCGAAAAAACTTGCATAAATCCGGCTTAAATCCAAATCAAATCACACCAAACTCAAAGCAGTTATTAATCAACCCTAGAAGCATCATCTAACATAAAGAAATCGAAGAATTACAGTTAAAACACCTAATTACACCTAAACACATGTTCAGGTCAAGAACACCTACCTTAAATGCTAATCCTCCCTTAATCCGCGTTGATCCTCGCTAATCCGCCTTCCTCCCTCGATGATGTCGCCTCCAAGCTTGTCGGGGAGCCGCCAGGAGTCGTCCGACGCCTCCATTCACGCATGATGGGGAGAAGAGAAGAAGAAGAAGGGTATCGGGGAAAAAGAAGGAAAAGCAAGGCAAAGGGGAGAGAGGAAAAGTTATTTATACTAAAGTTATATTCGATCTCGGTCGTCCGTTTCAATCTTTCCCGATCGAGCGCCATAAGGATCTTATCAATCACATGTATCAATCCAAGACCATGTGTCGCGCCCCGACCCGTGAAGGCCCAACCGGATCGGGCAACGTGAACCGGAACCTAACTAATGCGGAATAATTTTGGTGATGGGTTCCCTCTGACTTACTGGTTTCCCTAAACAGTTCACAAACACCCTTATTTGCATACATCATACTCCCGTAGGAAACTATCTAAACAAAAAGGGTACATACGATCACCGCTAGACGCCGCCGCGCCACCAAACACCTGCCCGGTAGGGGCCACTGAAGAAGACCTAATGCCAGGCAAAACGCAGCTCGGGTAGGAGTAAGCACTAAGCTCAGTAGGGTTCTACACTACGACGCACAGAAAGGAGGGAACACAACAGTGTCGCCTCCAAGCTAGGCCAAGTTGTGCTACAGGGTCCCATAATCTCACCAGTATCTCTAGGTGTCCAACCATGGTCACCTTAACGAACTGGGCTCATCCCGGAAACACCTAGTATAGCAAGATGAAGACACTGCTGGGCAGGACAAGTCTCTGTCGGGCAGGCACACCCTCTGCCCAAGTATGAAACAACGACACTGGCTGCACCCTCCGCACCTAGCTCGAGGCCGACACGACCTCTAAATTATCGATCAACATGTATTCAAGTCATCTAAGCCTATCATCAAGATTGAAAGAATACTACCATCAACCCATCGCCCACGCCCTATCCTTATGCATCTAATACACAAACAGAATGCATGCTATGTACACACGCAAGGGAAAATAGATAAACATGCAACATATGTGATGATAATAAGCCAAGGAACTGCTGCAGCGGTAACACCACCAGCTGCCAGCTAGTTCGTAAAGAAAAATCTACAACGGGAAGCAACCCCGACAAAAATCCACTGATAATAGCTTGCATGATTCCTAACATCATTAGCTATCTATCATGAAAGAAAACCGATCAAAGAACCATAAAAACACTTTTCTAAGGCTGGCGATCGATGTCACGGTCGATCGTGGAGAAGTGAAGGTTGATTTTAAGTCTCATTCTGCTAATTTTAAGTCTGATCTTAAGGCTCACGGTCGACCGTGAGGTGTCATTATGCTGATTTTAAGGCTCATGGTCGACCGCGGAGACTACGATGGTCGACCGTGGAGTCTGGCGGTTGATCCATGGATCGACCGAGAGGCACTATTCACAAAAACTCTGTTCTGACACAGTTTGGAATAAAATTCACCAAACGTCATAGAAAACTCAGAAAAATGTGAAATCAATTGGGTTGGAAATTAGACTCAGAGATCTACAACTTTCATGTTGAAGACCAACTGAGATCATGCATGGAAAGTGCTGCGAAAATGGGTCAAACCTGCAGCTTCAATGAAGAACAGAAATCCGGAAATGAACCATGGAAAACTAACTCAAATCCGAATCAAAACCAAACTAAATCACTCCAAACTTAGATCAGATACTTGGCAAGTCCACAAGCAACA
Organism: Narthecium ossifragum; assembly: GCA_963920575.1. Lineage (NCBI taxonomy): Eukaryota > Viridiplantae > Streptophyta > Magnoliopsida > Dioscoreales > Nartheciaceae > Narthecium > Narthecium ossifragum. The sequence continues at coordinate 14,026,894 of OY986970.1, forward strand.
TCTAAAACAAAGAAACAAGCAATTCAAACATCTAACCATCCTAGAACACTTAAATAAAGATGAAGTGTAGAAACCTACCGTTCTACGCTAAACCACTGGAAAGATGGCTTCCTCCTCGTCGTGGAGCACCTCCAAGCTCGTTGGAGAAGCTGCCGGAGCTCTCTCTCTCTCTCTCAAGGTCTCACTCACGACGGGAAGAAAGAAGGAGAAGAAAGGAGAAGAAAGGCCGCGGGAAACAGGGGAAGGAAAAGAAAAGAAAGGAGGAGGAGAGGGGGTCTTTATAGCGGGTTGTGAACCGACTTGCTACTGTCACACCCCGACCCAGAAAACCCATCCGAGTCGAGGCGTGAGAGGGAACCTACACTATTCATCTCCAACTGGCGCGATACAAAGCGGAAAAGACGGATAAACTTAAATAATTTATAATCCAGAGGTGAAACAGTAATTCAATTCATGTATTCATCAAGTTGTACTATTCAACATTAGATACAAAATTCTCCAAGGAAAGACATTATACAAATAATCCCAAAAGTCCTCAAATATGTACATAATTTACAAAATCTATCAAAAGTACAACAGTCGTCCTCCAGCAACCTCAAGCACCTCTGGATGTAGTCGCACCACCAAAAGCTGATCCCGCCGGCTCTACTTAAGAAGAACTGATGCCTGCACCTGCAAACGCAGCCCGGGTAGGAGTGAGCGATAAACTCAGTAGGGTTCTACTCTACGTGTGAGGACCCGTCCCTCTACTCCTGGGTCGATCGGCTGGGTCGGGCCCATGGCTCGTTGGTTTGCTTCGCGTCGAGCGCGCGATCCGGTGGATCGCATTGTTTCTTAAACCACAAGGGCAATTTGGTAAATTGCGCCTTGTTGGTTTGTTTCACACCCACGTGTGCACACACTGGCCTTGTTTGTGTTAGTGTTTGTTTAGAATGGCTAGGTGGACCCGGGATCGGAAGATCCCAGCTCGGGCGCGCGGAAGCTTGCCTTTGGGCAGCTGACGACCCTTGAGCGATCGATCGCTCTCCTTGGAGCGATCAATCGGACTCGTGAGCGAGTCGGCGGGTTTTGACCTGCTCGGATCGATCCGACTTGGTGGTTGGATCGATCCAGGCTGTGTCGGATCGATCCGACTTGGTGGTTGGATCGATCCGGGGCGCGAGCGATCGACCGCTCCTTGGAGCGACCGATCGGAATCGCGTCGGTGGCTTTTTCTGCTTCGCGAGGACGGCCGCCGTTGGCCGTCGCTCTCTCCTGTCAGAAGGGGAGGACTTTCCCTCCCCTCCTTCGTCTTTTTCCCCCTTCCCCCGGCTGTCCCCTCCCCACTTTCCTCCTTTTCTCCTTCCCCTCCCTTCTTCTTCTCCTTCTCTTTTCTCCTCTCCCGAAGCTCTGTTTCTTCTCTTCTCCCTCAGGCGAGCTTCTTCTCTTCCGTTCTCCCTCCTCCGACCATCAAATTGGGTGTTCTAAGGCTCGTTGGATCCGTGGCAACGAGAGGAAGGCTCCTGGTGTGGTTTGGAGGCTTGTTGGTGACTAGTTGCGAGGGATCAGCCGGGATTAGCGTTCTTCGGTAGGTTCTTCTACCTACATGTGTTCTTTAATGGGTTTCTCGTAATCTAGCCGTTTGATCTTGTTGATCTTGGTGTTGTTAGTTTTCTTATGCCTAGTAGAATTTCTGATATGAGTTTTATGATCTTTAGTTGAGATCTTTGTAGGTTTTATGCATGATTAAGCTCGGATTCTCTGTTTTCTGCTGTTCTTGAAGAACAGCCGGCTTGCGGCGTGTTTTTCGGCCGGCACGTACATGATCTTGGGTTGTGATGAGCATAAGAGTTGTAGATCTTTGAATCTACTCTCTAACCCAACTGATTTCATAATTTTTCGATTTTCCTATGATTTGTTATGAATTGTTTACTGGAGGGCTTTGTTGTAGAAATTAATTGGTAAGTTAGTTTGATTAACGGTTTTGATTGGTATTTTCGCGTTAATCCAACCGTTGGATGATTATGAATTTTGGATATGTTGATCCTGGTATATACATCTACTGGTGGCTAAGTTGGATCTCAAATCCAACGTCTTTTGGACGTCGGATTGACGGGGTCAAATAGCCTCTAGTAGAGAACTTTTGGGTGTTTTGAATATAATATTATATTTCGGAATATAATATTATATTGTTTACCGTTCATCATCGTTTTCGGGGTTGCTTCCCGTTGTAGGAGTCTGCGGTCGATGGTCGTGGTACCGTCGTAATGCCGAGACCCGCTGCGGATCGGCTGGCAGCAGTCGGTAGTACCGCTGCAGCGATCCGGTTGACTTATATGATGTTTGCCATACTGTTGCATGCTTTACTTCTTATCTGTGTATGTCATAGCATGCATTGTTGTTTTGTGCATTAGTTGCATTGGTTAGGGCGTGGGTGATCCTTGGGTCGCCGTCCCGAGGCTGGAAGCTCGGACTTAGCCCTAGGACCGGGGTTGGGTAGTTTGGACCCGGTTTGAATTGTGGTGTCCAGTCGAATTTGATGATAGGGCTAGAGGACTGGCACACATGTTGCTTGATGATGATTAGAGGTCGTGTCGGCTAAGTCAGGTGTTGAGGGTGCCACCGGTGGCGGGTCTTGTTCTTTGGGGGGGCCGGGAGGGTTAGTCCGGCCCAGGCAGTGTCTGTTTCTGCCAGTAGGGGATCAGTGTGGGCCCAGTCCGTGTTGGGTGATCGCAGCTGGCACCCTGCGACACTAGGTGTATCCAGGATGGGCCCAGTCCGTTGGGGTGACTATGGTTGGATATGCCTAGAGACGGATTCGGGGGGCCTGACATCGTCGATGTATGGCAGGCCCTGACTTAACAAGTCCTGGCCGTTGGATCTTCATCGACTCACGAGAACGGCCAAGATTCATTATAGCAGGGCCCACCATGTTCTCATATCTGAAACACCTCCAAATCCCTTTTCTATCAGCCATGGATATGGAGTAGATGACGGCAGCGAGTAACCCTCTTCTCCTTTCCCCGCCGTTCTCCTAGCGACGGCGTCGTGAAGCCGGCGAGGAGGACGATAGTGGCGAGGGGATGGCTGGGTTGAGATCTAAACGAGATCCGACCCGTATGAGGTCCCTTAACTGGCCATCGCCCCAGACATATGGTGGGGGGGGCTATCATAGAACAGAGGAGCCAGTTTGATTGCTTGGTTTCCATAGGCTTCTCTCAGAACCGAAGACAAAGAGGTGCTTTACTCTCTCATATAATCATAGCCCTTTTAAATTTCAGCGCTATATCTTGTGGAGTTTTTTTGTCTAATTTTTGCATTATTATTTCTTTTTTGATAGCAAGAAATAGGTTTCTTTAAGTAAATTAGAGATTTTTATCCAAAGTTGGGGGAATCTTTAAGGCGAATTAGATGGTTGATGTGTTTAAGCTGTGTTTTGATAAGTTCAATGAGGTTGGTGTTCTTGCTGAGGTCTATCCTCCATTTACGCGAGAATCAATTGTGATGATTGAGGTGATTAAGCAGCGTTAGATAGGTGATAATGAGGTTAATGAGGTTATCTTGGCATTTTTTCCGAGAATGAATTGTCCAGAAATTGTACCAATTAAACCCTATAGCAAGTATGACCTATATGAAATTCGATCTTGAGTAGCAAATCTGATAATAAACTCAGCTGGAAGAATTCTTCATGAGGTAGGGTGGTTGTGTGGAGTTTCTTTTGCTTAAGAGAGAGAGTATAGTCATTCCATTTCTGATTTCATCTTTAACCTGCTTGGGTTCCATGTAACAACTAGTTTCTCATTTTAAAGCAAGGTTGATTTTCTATCTAATAGTTGCTACATTTGTTGTATCTAATAGTTGCTACATTTGTAGTTCATACAAGTGCTTGAGGCAAGTTTCTGATTGTTGCTACTATTCATATGATTAGAGGTCTTCTTTAGACAATGTTCAGGCTTCCAAAACATAATGTTTTGCAATTACCTTACTGATCAAGAAAGAAAGCCCAGTATCTTTTTTTTCTTAGTAGATTCTTGCCCAAAATGCATTTTTTTGTTGCAAGATGAAGTCCTATCTAGTTGGTTACGATTATACTAACAGTGAGATGCATATGGTTGCAGACAAGGCATATATATGCTTGATAAATCCCACTAGTTCAGATTCCTGAGGATAGTGAAGTTATTTTAGCAAGAGTTTTTGGACCAACTGTGCTATAATGCCTCTCCCTGAAACCGATGATGCTAAAATGCTTTGTGAATTATTCATCTAATGGCAAGAGTAGAAGAATCCGCTGCAATACCTGATTGTGAAACTCAAAAAGAGGATGAACACAATACATCTGTTGCTATTTCATCTGAAAATGGTGCTGAGACATATAAAGCAATGGGAGTGACAGTTCATGAGTCCCATGATATTCCTACTTCTTCTCATCTCTGTCCCGGTAGAGATGCTTTATGTGCACCAGCAAGTAAGACCAGACTATTGCCAAAAGCATCTATTGCAAATGGGCTTGATAATGGAAATAATGTTGTTCAAGGCAAAGCTAGGATGTCAAAGCTTTGCAAAAGGGCTGGAGGTGCTCCAAGAACGGGGATAGGTGCACTAAATGTTGTGAATCTTCATCTGCAGGCATCAAATCTTGATAGGAAGCTTAAAATGTTTGGTGGGCTGAGAAGATGGCTGATGTCTCAGGGCCTTGATCGATTTGTAGAAGTCTTTAAAAGGAAAGAGCTCGGCAAGTATCAGTTGGTCAGACTGACAATAAGCAAGCTAAAAGGCATGGGAATAGATGCTGTTGGTCCCAGGAGGAAGTTGATACATGCCATACATGCCATTGACTGTCTCTCTCTACCATATTTCAAGGTCTCAAACTAAGATACATCCTAAGTTGGTTTACATTACTGAAACAGTAGATTGTGATAAATTTGCTTCCATGTATTTAATGAATCAGTTTATAGTAACATCTCTCTGTAAGATTTCCAAGTAATATAAGAAATTTGACATGGATTATTGTGGGAATTTACTGAGTTTTTATTCTATAAAGCAGAAGAATATTGCAAGTGTCCCCTACCTGGATGTTGAATGAGATATCAGACTTGCAGCATAATGTTCCTGAATTGGTGAAATTGTTTGTCATATTTATATTTCTTATCAGATGTTCTTATAAAGGATCAGAAACATGCTCTTCCAATTTAGATCTGGCGGCATCCAAAATCTGTGTTTATGATGATTCATTAATTGGTTTCTGATTTGTAACCTTGTTAAGTTGCAAATTTTCTATAAGAGCCCACCTCTGGGGTAGCCATTAAACTACATTGAAGCAAGCTCTTATCCCAACAGTAAGATAAGCTCTTAGCTCTCCACAATTTCTGTATGAAATTTCAGAGAAAGCCTTCTAATCTCAGACACCACGTATTTGTTTTCTAGCATTTTTCTTACTGAAAATTGAAATTAAGTAGTACTCTCTTCATGGGAAAATCCTACAGAATATCATAAATGGCACCCAAAGATCAACACATGGTTCTAGCAAGCAGTAGAAATTCATCGGGCTTTTGTCTATCTTGTTTCCTTTCTATCAAGGAAGATACAATCCTTTTGTCAATCTGATTCCATGTTTCTGTAGGGACTCAAATCATTGTTATTGCCAGCTGAAACACAAAATTTCTGCAAGGAGATCCTTTTTTCACTCAACTTGCTTGATGCAAGGTACCGGAAAACTCCTACAATTAACAACAGAGAAATGAGGATAGAATCCACCATCATACTGTAGCAAGAACATTGCTTGCAATCTTTCTGAACCCTCTGATGCTGTTGTTTGTTTCTATTAATTCAGCTGAAAATTTCCTAGATGCTCACAATCAGCTGAAAATCTTTTAAAATTCCAAGAATACATCTTAGGATCAAGAGAAAATAGATATAAAGATCTAAACCAATCCATAAGCAAGACGAAAGCTAAGGACCCGAAAAGTCACCAAATTCCCAGAATAGAGTCAGTATCTCACAAAGGATTTAGGAATTGAGAACGACCTAATTCATACGACCCTTAATCCATCGAATTAAATCAGGACAACCCAACCGTACCAAACTCTTGAAAGCTCTTTAGTGAAGTATAAGAAAAAAAACCAAAATTTCCGACAACATCGACAAAAAGATGATCAAATAAATGATTTTAATAAGAAAACCATGCACAAAGATCCCACCCGCATGAGCCTTGACCGACCTCGCAGCCGGGTTCTGCACGACAAGGTGCGGCAGAGTCTCCTTAGACGCGAGATCCTCAGCGAAGAAACCATCTCCCTGCACCTCGAGGGAGTTGGCGAGGTTGAGCGCCTCTATGAGCTTCAACTGGAGAAGTGAGTCGGGGCGGCGTCGCGGCTGCACCACGAGCAGCGAGGGCTGTTGGGTTCTCCACCGCTCGACAACACAAACGCATCGCTGGCGACACCACTATCGTCCTCCTCGCCGGTTTCACGATGCCGTCGCTAGGAGAACGGCGGGGAAAGGAGAAGAGGGTTACT